>OVBA01001992.1:918-15663 GCA_900406435.1 Lepidium aucheri
AGTTAGAGTGATGTCTAAATCAGGGGGAGTAGTACGTGCTGTACTCTTTTCTTTTATTATGGTTTTGTCCCACTGGGTTTTCCTGGTACAGGTTTTTAACGAGGCATCATTCCCCAGCGTACTATAGAGATCCCTTAGCATCATTGGCACGGTTATGTCATCCAAGGGGGAGTGTTATAAACTATATGGATGGAATCCATAACCGGCCCACTACAAAACACAAGATTAAAGCCCAATGGAGAAAGCCCACACACTATTTTCCATTAGTCATTAGAGTTTTCCATATTCTACTTGTATTATGTCCTTAGTCTTGTATATATATATTGTAACTCTCATTCATTAATAATACATAAAATTCATTCTTAATCTTTGTTCTACAATAAATATCAATTTATTATGGTAATGCTGAAATCATACTTTTACATAAGAGCTTCTACAAAATAAATTATTTAATGTGATGTTGTATTTAACAATGGCTAGAGTCTGAAGAATTTTATTGACGTATACATGATGCTTATTAATTTATCAAATATTAATTATACTTTTTTAGTATTATTTTTTTAACTTGATGTACATTTGTCTCGCAATAGTTATATAACAATTCACATCATTACACAACTATAAGAGATATAGAATACCTGAGTTATCCAAAAAACTCCTCTTTGAAATCAATTCGTAACAAATCGAAATCCAATCACATTTCTTGTAGAAGAGATAAGGACTACTTAGTAGTTTTTTTCCGCAGTAATTTGTACCTTCTATGACAAGTTAGGTCTCTTGTTTACATTTACTTTTTCTCCAAGAATAGTTAACAACACAAACCTAAAATACATCTTTTTAGGCAACTGTACAGAACCTGAATACACATCCATATATGGCTTTGATTTAACCAATAACAGTCACACTGGTTCACAAGAGAAACCTAAGAAACCACTTGTTTTCCTAAAGAAGAGGACCCCATTTTGCCAATGGTACACCGAAGTCACAAGAGATAACTTGGACCTTGCAATTTGGTGAAGCTATCATACTAAGCATCATCTGAAGTTGCATTGATACTTCCACTTCTTCGTCAAAAGGTAAATCGTAGTATAAAAAGACTTGTTCAAGATGTGGCATTGTCTCCAAGAAGTGCTTGACTTGCTCTATTTGCTTCTCTGTGTTATCATTGTTGATTAAGATCTTTAACACCTTCACTGGACTTGATGTTAGGCAATTAGAAACATCTTTCTTTCGAGATCTGCACAAACACACTTCACCGCACCTGTCTGTAACTCTGTGTAGGAGTCCCTGAAACATAAAGAGAAACGGTTCAATCGTTGAGTTCCATTAACTTGTGAGCGTTTGCGTTACAGGTGTTTGTTTCATACATGGAAGACGAGAGTTTTTAGACTTGGACAATTATTGAGAAGCGCTGGTAATGGTTCCCATCCAACTTCTGATTTACTCTTGATAGTTAAATGAGTCAAGTTGTTGAATATCGGTATCGATTTGCAGCAGTACGTGAGTACCTGAAACGGAAAACTATCTCATTATCCACTAGAGTAAGTACCATCACTCTCAAATCCTTTATACAAAGTAGCATAAACCAAGAAAGATTAGGAGAAAGATAACTCTTTGGAATATAAACCTCAAGAGTGTTCTCAGATAAGTAGAGGACTCGAACATTGTGTATTGCCATTATAAAATCTGTTGCACCACCAACCATATCGACCTGAAACTCTGAAGCATTTGAGTATCTAACTTCTTCTATCTGATCTTCTGTCAACACAAGATCGATTTTGGCTTCCACAAGGGAATCAAAGTTCAATATCGGATACTTTGTCGCATAGACTTCAGTATATTCTAAGTAGACAAGATTTGGAGTATCAAATGAGACACTATTTAAATTTTCCTGAGGTATCATCCAATGATACGTCAGCCTCTTCAGAGTTGGAACAGAGACAGAGAAAGACTCCCACTGATACGAGCAAAAATTATCCATAACTAGTTCTTCAAGCACGCTACAACCAGACAAAAGCTTGCTAAACTCAACATGGTCCTTCCCTTTGAACAGAACTTCCTCAAGACAGAGAGTCTTAAGCTTTGGAAGATGAACTTCTTTCACATGAAGTTCAGTGTCACATCCAACATTTATCCTCAGCCTAACCAGTGTCTTGCACAAGAAGATACTTGAAGGAAGTGAAAAATCCTCACTCAAATTCACGAGTAGACAAAGATCCGATACACCGCGTACCAACACATTGTTGATCCAAGGAATGAAACAATCTGGATCAACTGGATCTTCGTGATCTATAAGCTTTAATGAGAACTTCTTAATAGAAGAATCACCTTGCAATTTCAGGACTCTATTAACGAAATCCGGAAAACTTGTAGAAAGCTTCATCCTTTTATTAAGTAAAAATCTGAAACATGCACCATAACCCATTACGTTTAATGGATTCTGTATCCTTTTCTCAGGATGCAGATAGAAGGAGTCATCAAAATCAAGGTTTGACACAGAAGCAAAAAGATAACGCCATCTTTTCGAGAGAACTGATGTTAAAGCAGCTTCTTTTGTCGTAAGGAATGACAAAATGTGGCGAAGAAGATCGTCTGGCAAAACGTTGAACATATCTTTACAAACAGAATCCATCTGAGTAAAAAGATCGATACTTTGTTAAACAACCTGAGTAAAGAATGTGAAATCGATCGAGTTACTGAAAATTCGAAACAAAAAGATTCCACATTTCATTGTTTCTTCCATTAAAATCCAACACTCAAAGGATAAACCCACAAACAAAATAAAACTATCTTTAAGATCTGACGAAAGAATTAAGAAAAACGTACGTGTGAATTTTCAGAATCGGATCAGAAAAAGTGGGTCAACATTTGACAATATTCGAGCAACTTTGATTCAGAAGATTCGTTGTGACTTGTGAGACTGAAGCGAATGATTGAAATTTATGATTTCGAAACTGTAGAGAAGTGCGAGGCAACGGATTCTCGAGTTGCTCTTGGTAAAACAAATGTTAACTCTCTCTTTCTTCTTTTAAATGTTATATATAGTGCATTGAATTTAGTCCGATAAAAGAAAGTATAATAAACTAATCTAGGGTTCCATACAAAATTATAATTATGATAAGCTATCATTATAATAAGGTTGTTTGCAGTAGAATATTTTTCACATAAACTTTTTTTTCTGTCACTGAGCAATATATATAAAAGGGAATATCATCCAAAATAACGGTTTTTATGCTTTAAATTATGGGAAATGCCTCAATTTTTAAAATTTTATGCAAAATTAAGATTCAACCCACGCTATGGTATGAGATTTGATTATTTTTTCAATTCGTGTTTATTTGGTTCTTAAATCCGTGTTGATGTTTTGAATATTGTTTTCGAAATATTGTTCTACACACACAAAACCCGAACCGAAATCAACACGAATTAGAATAATATAATCCGAACCAAACTCGACAAAATAATTCATCTATACTGTATTTTAAAAAAAAAACTTAATCCAAACCCGATATTGAACCAATCACAAAACCAAATTTTAGATTTTTTTGTTAAATTGTTTTAAAGTTTTGAGTTTTTATATAAAATAGCCGAATCCAAACTTGATTTGTACCGTATCAAACTATATCCAAAAAATAAAATATTTGAATATGTACCAAAATAAATGAAATACCGAATTAGATGAACCAAAGTTGACAAAATACCAGAATCCAATCCAAACTTGAACAAGAATCGAATTAATAACCGAATTAGTAATCGAAATGTCTTTTTAATTAAATTTTAGTTTTTTTTTAATTAGAATTTTTCTATTAAATTTGAACTTTTGTATAAAATATGTAACAAAACCATCTTATTCCTTTTATTAAAGGGTTATTATGAACTTAGGTTAATTATACCATATAGTTTATAATACGTCTAAAATGAATGTGTCTCCCATTTTAATATATATGATACTCTTTTTAAGTTTCAAATTATGGGAAATACCCCATTTTTGAGCCGTAAATTGTGTCCATAGTAGACAATAATATTGCAGTTTTGTCCATTGTATACATATTCAATATATATGTCCATTGTGTATAAGTATATTGCATTTTTGTCCGTTGCATACATAATTTACTATATATTCACGGTAGACTATATAAATGTCTACCATAAACAACGCCCTAATTTTAAAATACTCTTTTTATGCAAAAAAATGCATTTGGCAAAAAGTTTTCAAAAAGGGCATTTTTATAATTTAAAATATAAAAAAGATATTGTGGATAATTATTTCTATATGAAAAGTATGGTTGAAATACATAGGTGAAATACAATAGTCTGCTGAATAACATAAAAATCTAGAAGTATTTTAATAAGCAAATCTCGATAAAGCTTTAGTGAAAAAGCCACGAATGAAACCCAAAAAATTGCTACCCTAAAACCAAAATTGAAAGCACCACTCAACACTATGAAGTTCGAAGCAATGGTGAAATCTTTTATGCTAAATGAAAATACTAAATGATGAAAACCGAGAAACTATACCAAAAATATTAAATCCCACAAATCTCCGGAAAATGGTATTGTCAAAACTGATATATACCGACAATTTTGACTTAATGAGTTTCAATTTAAAAGAAAAATATTACCAACGACATATAAATATGTTTTAAGAGTTAAGAGTACGTTTAAGACTGATCACAAAACTGTCATCATTTATATAACCGAAATGATATTAACATATATATCCCCAAAAAAAACGACTAATTAGTTTTTAAATTTCAAAGTAATTTGTAACTTCTATGTCAAGTTAGGTCTCTTGTTACACTTACTTTTTTCCCATGAAAAGTTAAGAACACAAACCTAAAATACATCTTTTAGGCAACTACACAGAACTTGTATACACATCCATATATGGTTTTGATATCACCAAAAACAGTAACGAGTGGTTCACAAGAGAAACCTAATAAGAAACCAAAAGTGTTCTCCTAAAGAAGAGGACCCCATTTTGTCCATGATGCACTGAAATCACGAGAGATAAGTTGGACTTTGCACTTTGGTGAAGCTACTACCTTAGTAAGCATCTGCTGTTGAATTGATACTTTCACTTCTTCGTCCAAAGATGAATCATAGTATAAAACCACTTGTTCAAGATGTGGCATTGTCTCCAAAAAGTGCTTGACTTGCTCTATTTGCTTCTCTGTATTCTCATTGTTGATTAAGATCTTTAACACCTTCACTGGACTTGATGATAAGCAACAAGTAGAAACATGTGCACAAACACACTTCACCACGTTTCATTGTTTCTTCCATTAAGATCCAACACTCAACCATCAACCATCAACCATCAACCATCAACCATCAACCCACAAAGAAAACCAAAAACTACCTTTAAGATCAGAAAAAAGGAATAAGAAAGAACAACTTACGTGTGATTTTCAAAATCGAATCACAAAAAGGGAAACATTTGACGATATTCGAGCAAATTCCTTCGTTGCGATTGAGTCGGAAGCGAATAATTGAGATTTAGGAGATTGTAATTCAATTGCAATATCTTCATATGGGATTTTCATGGAAATTTGTTCAAATTCAACTGATAAAAGTAAAACAAACAGATAGAACTAAAATATCATTGATCAAAATAAGAAATGCTTCATGAGAGGTTCAACAACTTAATTAACTCTCAAAATAACATAAGTTCTTAAGTAAAAACATCAAAACTACAAGAGCATCGGATCCAATCCATACGCATCAATCAAGAGTTGGTTCTGTTTCATTAACGGTACTGTAGAAACAAGAAAACAAAATCAGAATAAACTAAAGTTATGCAAAACAGAATGATATTAAAGCACACAAGTCATAATGATTGAAGAGTTACCTTGATGAATCCAATCTCCTTGGCGTTGCTGCGGAAGCACTGTCTGCAGCAGTTCAAACCGTACTTCCTGATCAACCCGTGAGAGTTACCACACACACGGCTACAAATACAGACAATAATTTGGGAAATCCGAAAGTCAGAATCTTAATTACCCAAATATCACACATTTTTAATCTTATATTGCTAATAAGAGAAGCCAAAAATAACAATCTTACACACAAGCCAATCACTACAATCAGCTGCCTACATACAAACAAGAACCAGCTTCATAAGCTTGGCTGCCAAAATATAACACTAAACTCACATTGTTAAAACAGAAGCCAAATATAACAGCTCTCACATACAAGCTACACATAAACAAAGAAGAACCAGCTACATAAACTTGATTGCCGAAAATAACGTTTCGCTAACCTCACAATGTTAAGACAGTAGCCATATAAAACAATCTTACGCATTAGCTAATCACTACAACTAGCTACACACGAGCAAACAAGAAGCCATTAGACTGCCAATGTATATAACACTTAGCCAATCTCAAATGGTTAAGACAGAAGCCAAATGTAACAATGTACATAAGCTAGTCGCTACAATAAGCTACACATAAACGAATTTAAAACTTTAAGCTAATCTCACATGAAAAACCAGAAAACATACAAATCAAACTAGAAATCTCTGTCTCGATCAAATGTTATCATTTGCTATGCGAAGTTATTAATCAGTAAAACTCTATCAAAGAAAACATTTGATGGTTGTGATTTTTGTGAAGGATAGTGAAAGATATACATCAAAGTCTCAGAAAACGTAATGAAAATTCGAAGACAAAAATCAAGAATAAATGTGATCACAACTCTTAACCAGAACTACAATCTACACAGGTCAAACACTGATTATAAGATAAATTAGAGGATAAGGAAATCGTGAGTAAATTCTATACTATAAAGAACCAAACAGATCGAAGTAAGAGGATAGAGATGAAGTGGAATTACCAAGTGCGAGATCCAGGGCCGTACTTCTTAGGATGAGAATTCCAGACATTTTCGTGACCCATATTGTCAATTTGCTCACAAAGGAAGAAAGAAACGGCGACTGGGAAACTCTTCAAAACCCTAGAAATTCGTTTTGCTGAAGGAGATGATGAATTTTATAGCTAAACTGAAAGAAATTACTGATGGGCCAGATTCAAAAAGGCCCAATAAGCCCAATAATGAGAGGATTCATTATTCTTCTCCACTTGTTGTGAATTTGAGGGGTCTTTGCTTTAATCCTATTGAATTTGAGTGAATCCATGGCCACTCGACCTCTCATCTCTCTGCAACTCCTTTCTTCTTCTCTTTCATCTTCTTCATTAAACCTAACTCCACAACTTCTCTTCCTTCCGAAACCTGAGCTAATTAAGCACCATAGAAACCACAACACTAAATGGTCAAGAACAAGTGCTCATCAATCATCAGCAAATCTCATCATTCACCCTTCTGTTCTCTTCCTAAACGGTGGTTTTGATGGTGGTGGAGGAGGATTCGTCGATACACAAACATTCATTGTCACCATTAGTCTCGTTGTAGCAATTGCCTTATCTCTCTTCCTTGGCTTCAAGGTTTCATACTGAATCTCTCCTTTACATAACATAAATTTCTGCTAAATCATTACACCAATTTAATTTCCTTGAGAAAGTTTTGATATTTTAATGTCTTAATTGAAATTGTCGCAGGGAGATCCAGTTCCATGTGAGAGATGTGGTGGAAATGGTGATAAATTCAACTCTTTTGAATCTCTTTTTTTGCATTATAATTTAGTAAAGGATTAAACTTTAAGCCACTTAAGATAAACAATCATAATTTGTGAGGTTTAATTAAAAGGTTACATGTTTTTCTTCTCTCCTTTTTATTGTGTGATAAATGTATTGTTCAATGGACTGTATTGTGTACTTTGTTGATCTTTACACATCATCCTAATCTATTATATTTGATGGGTTTGTACAAAAAGGTGGAACAAAATGTGTGTTTTGCAACGAAGGGAAGATGAAAGTGGAATCTGGAATGGTTAATTGCAAAGTCTGCAAAGGTTCAGGTACTTTTCAAACTAAACCATTTTCTTAATCCCATTTATTTCCTTAAAAAACAACATATGAATTAGTTTTGTTTTGTTGATTTAGGTTTGATTTTCTGCAAGAAGTGTGGAGGTTCTGGATATTCACGCCGTTTATAGAAAGTATATAAGTCCTTATTGGAATTCATATGGGTTCTTTAAACTACATTGATATATACATTCTAACTTGTTTATAGTCTTATAACAAAACTCTGGAGTTCTCATTCATAATTGTTCGGTTTGATCGGTTTAAATACAAGCGAGTGGTTCATACCAGAAGTTATATAAAGTGTCCTACATAACAATTCTTACATATCAGTTGATTTTGATCTGGACCTGTTTAATGTTCTTTGGCAAAGTAAACATTTTGTATCATCTTTTTTGTACAAAAGCAGCAAATATAATAGATTAGGACCCTGCCAAAGTACACAACCACCAACACCTCCAAGGAAAGAGTCATCACCGGAACCCAAGAGAGGAGGAAGAGAGACCAACCATTTTCGGAAATGCTAACAACAGCACTCTGGCAAATGGCTTTTTTTTTTTCCAACAATTGCAGTCCAACTCATAATCCAAAATTATTAACTACATTATCTTAATAGTTTTTTTCCAACAATTGCAATCCAACTCATAATCCAAAATTATTAACTACATTATCTTAATTATTAGATAAAAAAAACCTCGGCAAATGTTTTAATAATCTAATATCCACTCTTAACGCAAAATGGAGTTTCACAAATCTTTAAAACTAAAGTATAATAAAAAGGGTGATTGGTTAATTCCACTCCCAAACTTTCATATAACTATGAATGTAACTAAATATTGAAATGCTTGTTAATTGCACACGAAACTAAAATTAAAATTCTAGTTTCACCCGAACTATCACATATAGTACCAGGAACACCTAAAGTATGTTTCTCTTACACAAAATCATAGTTAAAAATCTAATTTTACCGGAACTAATACACATAGCATCAAATACATCTAAATGATCAAGATATTTTTTGTCAAAAGAGTTATTTTTGGGTCAAATTTTGTCGGGTTTTCAGTTCCATTGGTTTAAGACTCATTCGAGTATTTTTAATTTTTAGATTGGGTTCAGCTCGGGTATAGATCGGGTCTGAATTCAGTATATATATTTATTTTCATAAGAATTCAAAATTCAAATCGGGTAGAATTAGATTTTTAATTTTAATTTTGTGTGCAATTAAGAAGAAAGGCAAACCTCAAATGTTTCTATTTTGGGTAGAATTAGAGTTTTAATTTTAATTTTGTATATAATTATCAAGCGACTCAATATTTAGGTACATTCATAATTATATGAAAGATTTGGAGTAGAATTAGACGGATGACGGTAACAAAAAATTTAAGTTGATCAAAACTCAAAAGGGAATGGTTTAGTTTAATACAACTTAATGTCATTGCTAAAATCAAATTGTAATGTCCGGTTCAAGTTTTCCCGGTTTGGTTCAATCTTAACCGATGCAATCCTATTATTAAATAGAGGAAGCGCAAAGTTTAAGAAATCAAAAAGTTCCAACGTTCCTAAATTTTCAAAATTCCCCAATCAATCTCATCCGTTAATCAAGACGCTCCTTTACCGTCCGATCGCATCTCGTCTTCTTCACAACGTTACCTTTCTCTCTATTTCCCCCTTCAAACCCAAATTTCAAATTTCTCTGCTCTGTCTCTCTCTCTATCACTTACTCAGTGATTCTTCTCCTTCTCTCATCACTCAACCCAGTCAGATATGCCGTTTATCTCTGAGACTGCTAGTGCCATTAAGCGTCGCTTCGGATTCACCGACCGTGCCGCTCCGTCGGAGTCTCTACGCTCTGTGCCTTGCACGCCGGATGTCAGCACTGTCTCGAGGGAAAACCATACTCATCAGTCTTTGGTCTTCTCTTCCGCCATTCGAAGCATGCCTGAATTAGAAGAAGATGAAGTGATTTGCGCTGGATCTGCTCAAATATCAAGGTCTCAAAGCTTTGAGTTCAACGAAGATCCAGCATTCTGGAAAGATCACAATGTTCAGGTGCGGATTTTTGAAATAATCTTTTGGTAGTGGGCTTTTTGGTAAACGATGATTCGAGCCTCTTCTCTGATTTTGCATAGTGATATGATTTGGTCGAACTTCTGTGTATCTGTTTGGTTAGGGATTAAGACATAATCGAGAAGTAGGCACTGTGTTTTTGGATTAATTCGCTAGCTAACATGTTAGTGCTAATGACTGCTTTCAAAGAATCTTACTGTCAGCACAATTTAAATGTAATCGTGGACTTCACATTATGTCTTGGTTTGTTAACCAATTGATTTTGAGAGCAATTATGTTCTTCTTAACTATAAATTCATAGCTCTGTTGATCTTACAGACTACTAAAAACTGACCTTGTCTATCTCATCTTTTCTTCGACTGTTGAATACAGGTTATCATAAGAACCCGTCCACTTAGTAGTTCAGAGATTTCTGTACAAGGCAACACCAAATGTGTAAGGCAAGACAATGGCCAGGCTATCACTTGGGTTGGGAATCCAGAGTCTCGATTCACTTTTGATCTCGTTGCTGACGAGAATGTTACCCAGGTATAGATGTCTGTTCAACCCTTTTTTTTGCATTCATTTTGAAGCCAGGTCTTTTCCTGAGAATCTGCTTGCTTTCATTGTCCTTTACAGGAGCAGATGTTTAAAGTGGCTGGAGTGCCAATGGTGGAAAATGTCGTGGCTGGTTACAATAGCTGCATGTTTGCTTATGGCCAGGTGAGGTTTATGCTTTATCTGACTCTGAGTTTTATCTGCATTTAACTATAGTATTCCCAGTCTCATGGTAGTCTTGATTTGTAGACTGGAAGTGGAAAAACCCACACCATGCTTGGAGATATCGAGGGAGGAACACGTAGACATAGTGTCAACTGTGGAATGACGCCTAGAGTTTTTGAGTATTTGTTCTCAAGGATCCAAAAGGTTTGGTGTCTTAAGGCTTTTCTGTATGCATATGTTGTAACTGTGAGATGTTTTGATCTAACTTATCTGTTTTTTCTATATCAGGAAAAAGAGATTCGCAAAGAGGAAAAGCTGCACTTTACTTGTAGATGCTCATTTTTGGAGATATACAACGAGCAAATCCTTGATTTGTTAGATCCATCATCTTCTAATTTACAGGTACATATACCAAATTTATCATCAAAACTTGTGATCTGAATGTTGTATGTTATGTGGGATTAACTAAACATCATCTTTTATAGCTAAGGGAAGACCACAAGAAAGGTATCCATGTTGAAAATCTTAAGGAAATTGAAGTTTTAAGTGCCAGAGATGTGATTCAACAATTGATCCAGGTAATCTTCTCCTCTCTTATGTATTCTATATTTGGTGCATTTGGTCTGCCCTTCTAAGTTTTTCTGACATTGACCTGCTTCGTGACTATTTAAGTTTGATCTTATATAAGTTTAAAATTTTCAAAAACATGTTCTATCTATGTTTTTATTTCAGAAATTTACAACAAACGTGCTCTGGAATATCTTAGTCAGATTTTTGGATGGAGAAGCTTTATGACATTAGATTTTTTGAATTTACATATTTTCTGTTGCTTTTATATACTACTTTTCATGCTAGAATGCTCTTTTTAAGTAAGATAATGCAAGAATTTGTTGAGAAGTTCCCCAATATGTTTGAAATTTTATGTGTAGGGTGCTGCAAACAGGAAAGTAGCTGCTACTAATATGAATCGTGCAAGTAGTCGATCCCACAGTGTATTTACATGTGTCATCGAAAGCAAGGTAATCAGTTTCATTTCACTTGTCAAAATGAGTTCTCACTTTGTATTTCTGATATTTTATTATGTGTATATATTATCAATATCTCAGATAAATAATTAACCTGAACTGTGTTTTCTATCAGTGGGTATCTCAAGGTGTTACTCATCATCGTTTTGCACGGCTTAATCTTGTTGATTTGGCTGGATCAGAAAGGTAATTAGCTATAAACGTCAAGAAATCGACTACTCATTCTCTGTGTAAGATGTTCTGCTAACATCTAGGATATAGGCAAAAGAGTTCAGGAGCTGAAGGTGAACGCCTTAAAGAAGCAACTAACATCAACAAGTCTCTTTCAACGTTGGGGTAAGAATACATCTTTGCACAAGTTTCAAGTATTCTAGTTTGGTCTTTCTTATATAGTTTTTAATGATTTGTACCTTTACTGACTTTTGTAGGCTTGTGATCATGAACCTTGTAAGCGTTTCCAATGGAAGATCAGTCCATATTCCTTATCGAGATTCAAAGCTTACATTTCTCCTTCAGGTAGAAAATCTTCTCAAGCTTGGATTTTAGTACCATGGTTCTCACACCTAACTTCAGTAATCATTGACTGTCACTCTTACACATGTCTTCAGGATTCTCTTGGAGGAAATTCAAAGACAATAATAATTGCTAATATTAGCCCATCTACCAGGTACTTTGATCATCTGTTTCTGCTTATCATTACATGACCTTTCTTCCTGAAATGCTCATTGTACTCTATCTCATGGTCATTTGCATGCTTCTTCTTTTCTTATGCAGTTGCTCACTGGAGACCCTAAGTACCTTGAAGTTTGCACAGCGTGCCAAGCTTATTAAGAACAATGTAATGAAGTTATTCCTCGGCATTGTTTGCTAAGTCATGGATCTGATATAGTGCACTAAGTTTAGTTATATGAGTTACGTTATACATTACAGGCAATTGTCAATGAAGATGCGTCTGGAGATGTTATTGCTATGAGGCAACAAATTCAACAGCTCAAGGTAAAGTGTTAGCAAAGAATGTTTCATTTTCTCTCTCCAACAGACTTGTTTTTAAGTGATGTAAATATTTTCTACAGAAAGAAGTTTCCCGCTTAAAAGGAATGGTCAACGGTGGAGTAGACAATCAGGACATGGACATCGTCTCAATGGGCTGCCCTGCTACTCCAATGTCTCTCAAGTGGGATGGGTTCAATGGGTCATTCACTCCCCTCACAACTCACAAAAAGATGTCTAAGGTTTGTAATTGGTTTCCCTTAGCGGAAGTTTCTTAAGAATTGATCTTCATTGTTTTTGACATTTTCACTTGTATGGCTTTGTAGGTAAAAGACTACGAAGTTGCACTTGTTGGTGCTTTTAGGAGAGAGAGGGAAAAGGACGCTGCTTTACAGGCATTGGTTGCTGAAAATGAGGCTTCCATGAAATTGGTACGTTAGAAATAGATTGATGAAAAGATGATGAACGTCATGAGTTTATAAACTTCTGTTTC
Organism: Lepidium aucheri; assembly: GCA_900406435.1. NCBI lineage: Eukaryota > Viridiplantae > Streptophyta > Magnoliopsida > Brassicales > Brassicaceae > Lepidium > Lepidium aucheri. Next base: position 14,118 of record OVBA01001992.1, read on the forward strand.
TTTTTGTCTCCAAACAGGAAAAGAAAAGGGAGAATGAAATTCGAGGGCTGAAAATGATGTTAAAGCTCCGAGATTCAGCAATCAAGAGTTTACAAGGTGTAGCTTCGGGAAAGATCTCTGTTGAAGCACATCTGGTAAAAGAAAAGGCTGACCTCTTGAAGGAGATTGAGTTACTACGAGCTCAAGTTGACAGAAATCAGGAAGTAACCAAATTTGCCACTGAGAATTTGCGATTGAAAGAAGAGATTCGAAGGCAAGGCTCTTTGCAAATCCTCTATTTTCCTCGTTAATTGATATATCTTCGAATTATGATTAAACTTTCACTTACTACACAGATTGAAATCACAATGTGAGGAAGGTGAACGGGATATCTTAAATCAACAGATTCAAGCCTTACAAGCCAAGGTGAATAATAGATTCTGTCTTTGCAAGACCTCAGATATTTGTTTACAACTCCAGTTAGCATGTAACTTGCATCTATGTATAGTTGCTAGAAGCACTTGATTGGAAACTCATGCACGAAGATTTCTCCATGGTGAAAGAAGATGATAACATCAACAATATGTTCAGCTCAAACCAGGTAAAGTCTATTATTTTCTGGCAAGCAAATAAGTTTTTTTTCCTATGTTTTGACACTTTATTTTTTCAGAACCAGACATCAAAGAAACTTTCTTCAATCCAAGATGAGAATGAATTCCTCCGGATGCAGGTTATTCTGCATTCAGTCTATCTATTAAGTCAGGGTTTATGCCATTAAGGTCTCTAACTTCTTGCTTCGTTTGGCAATCTGAAGGCTATTCAAAATCGGGCGGAAATGGAATCTCTTCAGAAGTCATTAAGTTTTACCCTTGACGAGAAGGAGAGATTACAAAAGTAATATACTGTACGCAATATGTTTCTCAGTTTCAGATTTAATTATCAAGCTTCAGCTTATCTCTTTGGATTTCTCTTGCAGGCTTGTAGACAATTTTTCTAATGAGATTGATGGAAGAATAAGATCCTCGGGTATGATTGGTGATGATGATCAGATGGAGGTTAAAACAATGGTTCAAGCCATTGCATGTGTTAGTCAAAAAGAAGCTGAAGCTCACGAGACTGCAACCAAGTTGTCGAAAGAAAATGATGATTTGCGCCAGAAGATAAAGGTCCTGATTGAGGACAACAACAAACTTATAGAACTGTATGAACAAGTAGCTGCAGAAAAGAGCTCTAAAACTTGTGAGGATACCAAGATAGATTCGTCAAGTACGAATACTGAAGCTCAGAAAAGGGCCGAAATTGCTCTGGAGTTTGAGAAAAGTGTAGCTGAGGACATGAAGAAAATGATAGGAAATCTGGAGAATCAGCTTAGTGAAATGCACGATGAGAATGAGAAGCTAATGAGTCTGTATGAATATGCAATGAAGGAAAAAGATGAACTCAGAATACAGCTCTCTTCTGCTGTCCAAGAGAAGCCTATCGAACAAGTAGCTGCAGGAAAGAGCTCAAGAGCTTTTGAGGATACCAAGATAGATTCGTCAAGTACGAATACTGAAGCTCAGAAAAG
>OVBA01001992.1:15697-37946 GCA_900406435.1 Lepidium aucheri
TTGAGAAAAGTGTAGCTGAAGAACTGAAGAAAATGATAGGAGATCTGGAGACTCAGCTTAGTGAAATGCACGATGAGAACGAAAAGCTAATGAGTCTGTATGAATATGCAATGAAGGAAAAAGATGAACTCAAAATACAGCTCTCTTCTGCTGTCCAAGAGAAGCCTATCGAANTATACCAGTTGCTCCAATGATACCAAAATGGAGCAGTGTGATATATCTTCTGAAATGACCACAGATGATTTAAACTCAGCAAGGCTGAAACTTGAACTGGCGCAGGAAAAGCTTTCAGTCTCTGCAAAAGCCATCGGAGTGTTCTCGTCGCTTGAAGAGACCGTTTTGGATATCATCAAGCTATCAAAGCAAAGCAAAGAAGCCGAAGAGAGAGTTAAGGAGCACCAGAATGAGCTACGATCAATCCAAGCTGTATCCGATCAAACTAATACAAGAAAAGAAGTTGGGGAGAAAAAGCTAGCTGCTCTCAGATGCTCACTATCAAACTTCGCATCATCTGCAGCTTACTTTCAACAACGAGAAGAACAAGCAAGTGCACGTGTAAAAGTGTCTTCTGATCATCTAAACCAGAAAAAGGACGAACTTAATGTTCTTTGCTCTTACAAAAGAGAAATCGACGCTGCTATGGGTAAGATCCAACAATGTGAAGCAGAGCTGAAGGGTAATATTGTAATGCTGAAAATAAAAGTAGATGAAGAGAACAAGAGGCACGAGGAAGAGAAGGTTCTTTGCACGATTGATAACATTGAAAAGATCAGCACTCCTCAACGAAACACACTGCGTACAGGCAAAGCAACAGATTTGCTGAAATCCGAGGAAGAGAAAACAAAGCTCCAGTTCGAGATGAAGCTTTCACGAGAGAAACTGGCGTCGGTTAGAAAAGAAGTTGATGATATGAACAAGAAGTCTATCAAATTAGAGAAGGAGATCAAAGCCTTGGAAACAGAGATAGAGAAGAGCTTAAAGACGAAATCTGAATCAGAGATGGAATTAGAGAACACAATTCAAGAGAAGCAAGCTCTTCAGGAGATGGAAAAACAAGGAGTGTCTGAAATACAAAACATGATCATCGAGATTCACCAACTTGTATTTGAATCAGATCTGAGAAAAGAAGAAGCGATGATTGTAAGAGAAGAGCTCAATGCAGAGAAGCTTAGAGTGAAAGATGTACACAAGACTATGATTGAGAAAGGCGACAATGCATTGAAGAGTGTAGAGAAGAACAACAAGAGCATATCATGCAAGATTGAAGAAGAAGTAGAGAGTGTTTTAGGTTTAATTCATGAAGCCACGAGGTTGGTTGAATCTTCTCATTAATTAGAAGTTACTTAAATCGCACGATATAGAGATTCTGATCGTTGTGTACTTTTGGAATCAAGGAAGTACATCACTTCCTTTCTTTGTGTTGGGTTTTAATTAAAAAATTGACGAATTCCAAAAAGCTGAAATTTTGGCGCTACACTTACTGTGTGGGTTCTAAAAGATCCCAGCAAACAGGAATGGTCAAAGTTTCTCACTTGCTTCCTTTTTGGACAAATTTGGTTGGGACTATACCATTGAGGTTCAAGGGTACACTTAGTACAGGCCAACTTATATTTGCACCGCTCTGGCTCAGATCCAATTCCCCTTACTTTCTCATCATTTATGATCTCAAGGAAGACAATGCTAAAAAGGTTGTGATTGAAGCAATTGGAAATCACACTATTTTGTTGCATAGCTCTTTGGATCATGTAGAGAGTCCTATGGTTCTATCAAAAGTATATTAAATCCTTTTGATTTTTTTTTTCTCATTTGATTTATATTCTGTGTTGGCTTATATTATATATCGGTTCTATATCTTCTCTAACAATCTTAAGAAAATGTATATGCGTCAATGCGAGAAGAGTTGTGATCTGTTTCGTAAACTGGTAAACTGATACCATTAAACTACAGAGTGAATTGCTATAGTCAAGCCTTTTATCGCAACTTTGTAGTTTATTATATGAACAATAAAAGGCTTGACTATAGCAATTCACTCTGTAGCTTAACCGATGGATGTAAATTAGAATTTGAACAAAGTCTACATTTGAAGACTTCCTTGCAGGTATATACAGTATATGTAGGGACTGAAATTTCCTGTTTTGAACTTAGAATCTGCTACTGAGCAACATGTGAAAAGCTTCCTATGACTCCTTAACAAGTATGAGTTATGGTCAGGTGTGATTGTGAAGAAAATATTCTTGCAAGGTACTACAATTACCGAGACTTGGAGGAACAATTCCCTCAAAATTATTGTTGGACAAATAGAGGACTCTAATCTCGTGGTGGTGTTGCCTATAAAAGATGGCATCTTTCCTGTTATCCTATTTGATTGATTGAGCCTCTGTATTCATCCTCTGATGTCCCGAAAGGGCACTTACGAATAGTTTGAAACTTGTTCTTCATAGAAGACTCAGTATTTATTGACTAGCTTCTTCCTTCTTCAAAGCAGGAAGAGCAACATAAGAAGATTGGTCTATATCTGATGTATAGATTGATGATAACTCGAGCCTCAAAGAGTAAATTTATTTGGACGTCATACACAAGTAAAAGTTACAAAGACAGAACCAAATTTTCACATTAACTAGCAGATACTGCTGCTGTGGAACTCAACGTGATCTTGAATTTGAAACTGATGCACGTTAGTCGTCCACCATTCTTGTCGTTTATAGTCATCTTAAGCGTGTAAGTGCCCTGTTTCAAAGAGACAATGTGAGCTCAGACAAGCCATTCTAAGAGGATGATGAAATTTTAAGATTACCAGACAAGAAACGAGTGTCAAACGAAACCATTGTTAATGAACATTACCGATATGTCGTATTCAGGTTCAAGCATGATTTTAGGATATCGATTCCTATGTCTATTTCTACGCATATAGTGTTAAAAAATCTTACAGGTGGTGTAAATGAAGGGAGTGTTTGGGAATGAGAAAGCACAAAGCTTCCTGGTGCAATTGGACAGGCTGTCTCATCGCAGAGGTGGTGAGTTTCGGTATGAACTGGAATGCTAAATAATGAAACCTTGATCACTACTTTTCCTCCAGAGATGTCTTTATCTGTTCACTTCCAAACACAAGATTTTATCAAGAAATGTCTTAAGAAAAGTTTGGTCTACATTCCTACAAAGCAAGAGTATCATTACCAGTAGAACCCAAAATCTTAAACGTTGCAGCTTCACCACTCACAACAGGGTCAGGAGAGATCTTCACACCCTTAACCTTAACCGGATCAAGCTTCTTATCTACAACAACAAGCAACAGTTTACAAATAAGATTAAGACTGAACAGTAACAAGCAGTATCCAGTTCATGACAAGCAAAACAACAGACTAGTATCATGCCTATAAACACAGAAAGATAAAGTATATCTGTCACTGAGAAACAAACATAGAAAACTAAAATTCATTTACAAAAGAGAAACAGCACTATTTACTGAAAGTGTCTCTCTTCCAGCAAGAGATTGCTAAAGCTGTAATAACATAACCAAGAACAGAAAAAAATCACTATCTAGTATATACTGATTAATAACTCTTATGGCATGATAACATTAAGCATTTTGACACAAACAAACAAAGACTGTAATTGGGATCATGTGGAACTGTAAAATGGGATGAATTTTGGCAGAACTCAGCTGACCAAAACAACCCAGTTTACTTCAACTTAGCAAAAAATGTTTTCAGTGATCACACAAAAGATTTGATTAATATCAAGACTATACACCTCTATGAAACTGAAATTCTCAACAGTAGGATCTATACATATTACATGCATGAAGAATGGAAATCGATTGAAAACCCAAAAATGTTTTCTTGAATAGAGATCAGACTAATCTTACCCTCATATTGAAAGCAGCAATAGTGTTAAATTGTAGCATGTACTAAACTAATCTGATTCAAGGTGACAATAAAGATGCAAACTTTAATAAAAGTGAAGTCTTTTACAAATAAACACAACTGGATTTGTTTCTAGCAACCTAATTTTAGAGACAAAGAAGAAGAAGGGAAGTTAGGAACAAACCACAGTAGCTGAAAGAAGTGGCGTGTAAAGCAGGTAAGAGGAAGAGAGATATGAGGAGAAGAAACAGAGACCGAGATTGAGAAATCGCCATGGATGATGAGTGATTGTAGATGAAAGAGAAGAGAATTGAGATTTTGATGACAAATGAAAGCGTCGTTGGGGTAGGTTTGACAAAGTAATCGAATCCAACGGTTTCTGAATACCCGATCAATCCAACGGTTCAAGGTTTTGGATAGAATTTTTGTTTTTTTAGTTATGTTGACTTTTGTGGCTATGAAGACTTTTTGAGAAATGAAAATTTTATTTATTTTATTCCTTAAATGCTGTAACAATGGTTCTGGTGCACGCGCCGAATTTTAAGACACGTGGCTTATCAGCTTCCAACATTTCTATGCCATTTGAAATCTCGAATAGCTAAATCAACAAATTATAGGAATAAGAAATAATTTACCAAATTCATTGGTTAGCCATGGGCATTCGAGAGTCCGTTTGGAGTATTATTCCATCGAGTTCGAGTATTTTGGGTATAGAATTTTGATATATATTTTGGAACTGAGTAATACTCGGTTCGGATTTGATTCGGATTTTCTCGATTTCAAGTCGGTTCGGATCTATAATTTCCATATCTATTTAAAAACTGAAATCAATTTGGTTCAGTTCTGGTTTCGTTTCTGGTTCCGATTCGGATATAAAATTGTAAAAAGAAAGAAATTCGAGTGTATTATATATCTAAAAATACCAAAAAAATTGGGTATTTGGTTACATTTTTGGGTATTCGAGTATATTTTCGAGTATTTAGGTATCTCAGCTACTCAAATACACAAAATATTCAGGTACCCGTTTGGGTATTCGGGTACCTATTCGGGTATTGGGTAATATCCGGACTTGACGCAATACATGCATGTATTCTATACTAAAACCCGATAATTACTTTTGCTTATATCAAACCCGAACCTAAAATTTTAGGTTAGTTTCAAATCGATTTTTCAAGTCCGGATAAAACACTCATGACTAGCTATGCATATGGAAATTTTTAAAGGTTTTTTTTACTAAAATAAGTACTTTTATCTTATTTTTTCAAATAGTATTAAATCAGCTCCAATCTGAAAATCAAATAAAGTTAAAGGGGAGAGAGAATGAAAATATATTAAAACACTTTTTCTTCAATGGATGAAGAAACAAAACAACGGAAAGAAACATGACAACCGAAAAAAACAAGACAACATGAAAAAGATAGAGACAGTAAGCTAAATGGTCAACAGTACCTAAGGAGTTTCTTTGTTGAAGCTATGAGTGTTCTTGCTCTTATATGCCTTAACAACATATTAAACGTTTAAATTCTCATATTTCCCTTCCTTGCAGTTGGTATTATTCAGGTTGCATCTAAATTTAGTAAAACGGAGATCCCTTATTTTTTGAACTTTAGTTTGTAAAAAATTAACAAAAGCCCCATTCTGTAATTGTATTTGAGTCCTTTTATTATTTGTTTAGTAATACAGTTTACAACAATCAGTTGTTCACGTTTTTCTCTATCCAATATCTTCCCTCACTAACACATATTCCGTACGGTTATTCTCATTTTTCTTTTCGAATAACAGTTTATTTCGCTTCTTTTCGGTTCATGCATTGAAAAAAATGAAAATTTCTATTTGCAAAACTTAGAGATGAAGAAGAAGACGAACTCGAAGCATTGCAGAGCAATAGAACAAAGAAGAACACAGAGACAATATTCATTTTTTCCTCTCTTCTCAAAAACCCATATCCAAAATCTGGGAAAATCGAGGGTTTTAATCAATCAATACCTAGAAAACAACACAATAGAGTCAGAAAACCAAAATCACATGAATCAGAGAATGCTTTGTTGTCTTCTTCTTCTTCGACTTTGAATCAGATTCGTACAGTTTCTTCTTCTTCTTCTTCCTCTTTTTTTATTTGTGGTTTTGGGTCTTCTTCTTAATGGCCATGGCCATGGCCATGGCTCTTCGAAGGCTTTCTTCTTCAATTGACAAACCCATTCGTCCTCTTATCAGATCTACTTCATGTTACATGGTATCTCCTATGGCTTCTCCTTCTTCCAATTTTATCATCGGATTAATAAAGTTTTGATTTTTGGGTTTCTGATTTCTATTTTTTGTTTTGGTTCAGTCTTCTTTGCCCAGTGAAGCTGTGGATGACACTCGTGTCACTGTGAGCAAATTTCCCTCTATGTTCTTCTTTTGACACTCTTTATTCATTTATTTTTTAATATCGTTTGTTGATGATAGCTCCCTTGTGGTTGAAGTAATGATTTTGATTGATTGGAAGTTCTGTGTATGTTTTTTTTTGGGTTCTGAATCTATGTCTGTAATCACTTGTTGCAGTGATGAACCATATGGGCCTCATCATTAGTGTAGAAATCGTGAATTACGGGTGTTGTTGGTCATGGATGGTGTTGAGTTACTAAATGAAGATAGTCAAGATGTTGATGACTGTGATGAAGAAATATTATTGAAACCCAAGTTTGTCTAATTCAAATCAAGTTGCAGATCCTTCTTCTGTTCAAGATAAATGAATTGGATCAGTTATGGCAATCAGAAATATGTTGTTGAAGAAAGTTAAAATGACTATTATTGATGGTAAAGATATGTGCGCTTGGATTGGGTTGGTAGAAAGGTTCTGGTCTCTTGGGAATATACAGAATCAGAGATAATGAAATTTATTTCGATTAGACTTTCTTTTAGAGTTTAAAGTTGGTACAACTATTTTACTGGATGGATTGATTTTTAAGATCAATTGTTCTTGAGGTTTGGACGCTCACGTCATGTTTGTCCAAGATACAGATTGGTGAGGTTTGAAATCACTGAGATATGTTGAAGACTATGTGTTTGAGTTTCAGGAACTTGCTTCTCAATGTACTAATATATCTCCAACAACTTTGGAATCTATTTTTTGGAAAGGTTTGAAACCTCAAATGAAAGCTGTTGTTGCTATGTTGAAACCTATTGGTTTACCTACAACTATAGCCTTGGTTTTGGGAATGGAGCAATCACTAATTGTGTAGGTTTTTGATGCTGCAATTACTCAAGAAGAAAGTATCAATCAAGGTTCTCATCCAACTAAATTTCAGAGTAAGAGTGTTACAGTGAACAATGATGGATGGCAGAAGAAACCATTTCAACATACAAATTTTGGGAATTCTAAAACAGAAAGCACATGCAATCATTTTAATTCACGAGTTAGCAGCGGGAAAGGACGTTGTGATCTTTCTCCAGCTAAATATGCTAAAAGAAAGAAGAAGTGTCAGTGTTTCAAATGTGATGAACTATATGGGCCTCATCATTAGTGTAGAAATTGTGAATTGCAGGTGTTGTTGGTCATGGATGGTGTTGAGTTACTAACTGAAGATAGTCAAGATGTTTATGACTGTGATGAAGAAATATTCTGACGCATATTTTCTGTTTCAGACCTTAGACATGATTGCTTGACCAATCTCTGTAATAAGAATTTCAGAAAAAGATGATGATCCCAAGTATCTTTTGCTTTGTAGGTACATAGACATAAGAGAAATCTTATGCCAGAAGCAAGCTCTTGAAGCTTTCCGGTTAGATCCTGAGAAGTGGAAAGGTAAATTGCTCATTCCAAGTATATGGAAAACAATAAATCTGAATTTTGTATCTTTAGACCTAATTATAAGGCATTGTCCCAGGAAGTGATCTAAATTTCAATTGAATATGACTGCTATATCAAACCTTTGATGGCTTATTGGAGTCCTATCGTTACAGTGAATGTACAACCTATGTCTGGATCTCCTGCCAACTTTCATGTCTATACTGCATTGTTAAAGCCTAATGAAAGAATCATGGCACTTGATCTTCCTTATGGTGGTCATCTTTCTCATGGATATCAGGTAGCTTCAAGTTAACTTTACAAACATGCTCGCACGTCTTCTCTTTACCTTAAACCTAACTCCAATATCTTATGTTGAATACACAATTCCTTCTATGTTGATGTCATTTCAATAACTCTCTGACTCTGATGTATTAACAGTTTCTTTCCTTTTATTTCTCATCAGACCCACACCAAGAAGATACATGTTGTGTTTATCTTCTTTGAAACAATGCCCTATCGGTTGGACGAGAGCACTGGCTACATCGACTACGATCATGTTCTTAACTCTTCTATCAAGAGTCATAATAGTTTATAAATACCGTTCTTCAGATGGTGATAATTTTAGATTACATGTCTACAATTTTGATCTACAGATGGAGAAGAGTGCTACACTTTTCAGGCCAAAACTAATTGTTGCTGGTGCAAGTGCTTATGCTCGATTGTATGATTATGCATGCATCCGGAAGGTAATTCATTCTCATAATCCAAATACACAACATATTATTGTGATCAAGAGATTTGATTAAAACTCTTTGACAGGTGTGTAACAAGCAAAAAGCTGTAATGCTAGCAGATATGACACACATGAGTGATTTGGTTGCAGCTGGCGTCATCCCTTCACCGTTTGAGTATGTAGATATTGTAACCACCACAACTCACAAGTCACTTCGTGGAGCCCGTGGAGCCATGATTTTCTATAGAAAGGGTGTTAAGGAAATTAACAAACAAGGGAAAGAGGTAAAAAAACCAAAATTTGAACAAATATGTCCTAGATTTGTGCACACTTATTCCTGTCTCTACACATTATTCATTTGTTGTCATCAAAGGTTATGTATGATTTTGAAGACAAGATCTATTATGCTGTCTTCCCGGATCTTTAAGTTTCTTTTTTGTTTTATAATATTTACAATAATTGCCATTTCGGTCAATTTATATTTTTCTTCATCGATTATGAGTCCATTTTGTGATTACCATTTTCGACAATGAGTTACGATCAATTTTTAGGTGAGAGTTCGAGTAGTGGATATGTTTTGTGGTCAGAAGAAAAATTTATGATTCAACTCAGTATTAAAAAAACAAAATTTATGTGTGGGCTAAAATTCACAATATAATCTGATTTTAATTTTTGTTATTTTGGAAGTCATATTTTGTGTACTATCGAATAGACTAATATTTATACAAATATACAAAGGTATGCTTACAAAAAATTAAGGGTATATAGGCATAAGAGAAATATGTTTATGTGTCAATTGTTTTTTTTATGTTTCAATATCCAAAATTACAAACACGTGTCCGTCTAAATTTCTTTAATTTATGTACATAATTTATTTATTTTTTCTCAACTAAATTTAAAACAAGCATATCTTTCCTAAATGTTACTAATTATCTTCTAAAAATTAATAACTTTGTCAACCGAGTTTAAACCAAAACTAGGTATTGAAAATATGCTACCAAATTTTAAAATTACAATATTATCCATATATTTGATAGTATATTATATGATGGTTCGAATATGAGACCAACCATATATACGTATCTACAAACTGAAATAGTCAACAATATAAAAATTCGATTACATAATATCATTAAATCTAAATAATCCCACGCTACAAGCGTGGGTAGCATCCTACTTGGTATTAATTGGAAAACTATTTGTTTGTAAAGATTTGCAAATGAACCAAAAGTTTCAAGTTTAGCATTTATGTACTTGTTGGGTGAGACTATGCCTTTGTTTTGTGGACTGATTATTCCGAATTGAGCAGTTAGGATAATATGTTCTAGTTTCTTTACGATTGCTTTAACATTTGGTTATGGAGTGGGTACAAGGATGACAGATTCAATACAAGAGCTCTTGCTGGGAGCTTATGTTCTACTATGTTGATTTTGTCTCCTCATCTTGGGTCTTCTATCGACTTGGACCTTGATTTGGTGAAGCCCGATTAGATCCTTATATTGGCCAAGTCTAGTTAGTTGGGTTACTACCTTATTTGGTCCAGATCCACTTCATTCTTGTTATGAGCTTTATGCTGAGGCCAATATGACAAAATATAAGTCATTACCTTCTTCATATTGTTCGAGAGAGTTTTTTTGCTCTGTAAATTCTCCTCCATTGTTGTAACCTGAAACACAGAAGAAAATAGTGAATTTCGGACTCACCTCTGAAGAGAGATGTACTCACAATTGTGATGAACTCTATAATTCTCTTGTGTTTTTCAATTTCAAGTTAGAGAGCGCAAGTAAACAATTGATCCATACAAGTGAAATCAATATCTCTAAATCTTCAAGATTCTCGTCAGTCTAGCTCAATTGCACTCACAAGTGGTATCAGAGCGCATTGTTGGAAGAAACGAGTTCAACAAATTGAGCGAATCAAAGACAAGAAGATCGTCGGAGTTGAAGAATATACCTGAGCGAAGAGGAATTGTAATTGTAGCCACATTCTGCGAAAGAAGTCTCAGAGCGTTGACCCATATCGAGGCGTGGTGGTGTATTCTCAAATCTACAACCATAAAAATCAAGCCAAACCAATTCAGATTCAAGAACAAATTCTGAAACAAATCGAATAAGCCATTTCACTGATTTGTGTTCTAGTTAAGATTGATTCAAGACATCTTAAATCCTTAGTCAATAATTATGCAGGTTATTTTCTGAGGTATTTCAAAAGAATCAATCATGGATGAGACACATAGAAAATTTGAGGTGGATAAGTTTGATGGTAAAGAGGATTTTGGTCTGTGGAAGTACATGATGATGGGACAATTTGAATTACAAAATCTTCTTGAGGTTTTGGATGAAGATCCTGATAAAGTTCAAACAAAGGATCAAGCTGACAACTCAGGAGAGCAGGTTAAGGTTGAAACAATGATCAAGAAAAATGATTTGAAGTGGGAACAAAAGGAAAGAAGAGCAAGGAGCTTACTTAGTCAATGTCTAACTAACCCAGTTCTTAGAAAAATCATGCATGAGCCAACCGCCAACAAGCAATGGAAAGCATTGGATAGAGATTACCAAACTAAGACAAAGGCAAACAGATTATATCTTAAGAAGCAATTTTCTTATTATAGAATGAATGAAGACAAAATCATTGAAGAAAACTTAGATATATTTCTTAAGCTGATAAATGATCTGGCGAGTCTTAAGGTAACAATTCAAGATGAGGATCAAGCGATCAGCCTGTTAAATAGTTTGTCGCCTTTGTATGACCCCTTAATTTATACACTACAGTTTGGTAACAGAAAAGATACCTTAACAATGGATGATGTCATATCTGGAGCATATGGTATGGAACCTAATTTGATTCAAAAGGGTATTATGGACAAGAAAAAGGGAACAGTGGAAGGTTTTATAGTCGAAAGCAGAGAAAGATCAGAATCAAGAGGTGAAAAAGGTAAACCATAACCATGTAACTTAGGCAACCTAAATGTAAATTTATGATTTTTTTTCTAAAATCACTTTCCATGACTTATAAGAAAAAACTAAATCTTGAAAGTGTAATTTTTCGAAAAAAATATATGTGAATTTTTATAATTAAATTAAAAAATAATACTTTTTGTGTTTAAATATTCCGTATCATTTTTTTTCACATAATCATTCAACATATTTCCAATTTTTCACATGAAATGGAGATGAATCAATTAGTGCAATAGTCGTTCAATCAAAACTTCATACAAAATATGAATATATATAAACAACAAATCAATAGATTGGCAGACTTACAACTTCAGATATAAAATAAGCTTTTTTACCCATTTTATTTCAACAACTTTAAAATTGTAGAAAATTTTATGAGTATTGAAATTTTCTTAACCTAAATTTGTCCTTTTAAATAAGAGGAATATATACATTTTTTTTCCCTAAAACCTTATCTTCTATTGGTCAAGATTATTTACAAACTTAGTTTTTATTTCAAATACTAATTTAAAAGTATTTTTCCAGTATAATCTGTTTAAATAATTATTTTGATTTGTTTTTATTAAACTTATTATGAAAATAATTAGGTTGAAATTGAGTATTACCATAACAAGGGGGTGTCAAAATGGGTAAAAAGTAATGGGTCATTCCAACTCAACTCATATTTATCAACCCATTGGAGTTAAAAAATTTGACCCTAATGGGTTAACAAGTTTAATGGGTTAATGGGTTAAATGGTTTTGGGTTGGAATGTGTTGAGTTCTAATGGGTTGATGAGTCGAAACGGGTCGACTCATTAACTTGTTAACATTTAAAATTTGAACCATATATTTACGATCTACAATCACAGGCCTGAAAGTTACAAGCACCTTCAAAGATAAAACAATTTGTTTGGCAGGCTTTATGAGGACAAATCACGGTCAAAACTAAGTTGATACACCTAGGGATTAATTGCGACAGAAACTGCCTCAGTTGTGGGGCAGATAATGAGACTATTAATCATGTACTCTTTGAGTGTCCGCCAGCAATTCAAGCATGGGCTTTATCGAAGATACCGACGGGTTTAAATTTTCCAGGATCATCCTTACTGTCAAATATTTATTACTTGTTTAGAGGATTAGATCGATTTGTAGATCAGAAAAGTATCTCGTGGTTTCTATGGTTTTTATGGAAAGCTCGGAATGATAAAGTGTTTAAGAATAAAACGGCATGTCCAAGAGATTTAATTACATCAGCAGAATCAGAAGCCGAGCTATGGGCATCTGCCCAAAAAGAAGATCCTTCTCTGTGTAGCAGTAGTGCGATTAGTTTTGGAAATCTTAGCGATCGTGCAAGTAAACCATTGATTGGTAATCCAGCTTTTACAGGATACCAGTGTATGACAGATGCGTTCTGGAAGGAGTCAGATTTATTTACAGGTTTGGGATGGTATGGTTTTCCTTTCGACAGTGGTGGAATCAACATGGGGCACAAAGCATTAGACGCAGCCTCTCTGCTCTTCATGCCGAATTTGAAGCACTACTGTGGACCATGTCTTTCCTCCTCTCATTTCAAATTTTGGAGGTAGAGTTCCTGGTAGACTGTTCGGAGTTACTAAAGATGATTGAGGACCCGGTGAGATGGCCCGCCTTTCAACCTTATCTAGATGATTTCTTTAGTCTTCGCAGTGGTTTTCTTTTGTGTTCTGTTGTAGGAATCCCCCGTGCATTAAATTACAAAGCTGATAGTCTAGCCCGTAGTGTTAGAGGGTTGTCTAGATCTCAAGTCTTTGTAAACGATGTACCCAGGGTCTGGTCCCGGTTTATTTGAATCGAGTTAAGTTGACAAAAAAACCTCATTTTACTCGCTTCTCTTTTATTACTCACTATTTTTTTCATTATTTTTTACTCTCTCCTCATTTTACTATTTCTTCTATTTTTTACACTCTTCTCTTTTTACTTTCTCTCCTCTTTTTTACTTCTCTTTCCTCTTTTTCACTGTTTACATTTTTACTTTCTCTCATCTTTCTACTTTCTCTCCTTATTTTACTCTCTCTCTCATCTTTTTTACTCTCTTTCCTCTTTTTTACTTTCTCTCCTCTTTTTTACTTCTCTCTTCTCTTTTTACTTTCTCTCCTCTTTTTACTTCTCTCTCCTCTTTTTTATTCTTTATATTTTTTACTATATCTCCTCTTTCTACTCTCTCTCCTCATTTTATTCCCTCTCATCTTTTTTACTCTCTCTCCTCTTTTTTACTTTCTCTTCTCTTTTTTACTTCTCTCTCCTCTTTTTTACTCTTTATTTTTTTACTCTCTCCTCTTTTTCATTTTCTCTACTCTTTTTTACTTATCTCTCCTCTTTTTTACTTTTTCTCCTCTTTTTTACTTTTTCTCCTCTTTCTACTCTATCTCCTCATTTTACTCTCTCTCTCCTCTTTTTTACTCTCTCTCCTCTTTCTACTCTTTCTCCTCATTTTACTCTCTCTCTCTCTCCTCTTTTTTACTCACTCTCCTCTTTTTTACTCTCTCTCCTCTTTCTACTCTCTCTTCTCATTTTACTCTTTCTCTCTCCTCTTTTTTACTTTTTCTTCTCATTTTACTCTCTCACCTCATTTTACTCTCTCTCCTCATTTTACTCTCTCCTCATTTTACTCTCTCATCAATTTACTCTCTCCTTATTTTACTCTCTCTCTCCTCATTTTACTCTCGCTCCTCTTTTTACTTCTCTCTCATTTTTTACTTCTCCCTTTTTTTTTCTCTCTATTTGTAAGAGCAACTAAATTCAAGTATTTAAATGAAAACAAATATCTCAAAAATCTCAATAATTATTATAAAAGATAAAATAATTAAACTCTTATATTCTTTTCAAAAATAATTAACGAGTTACCCACGAACCTGTCCACACCCATTAAATAAAATGGATAGCGGGTTGACCCAACCCATTAAGTAAATGTGTAATGGGTTAACCACAACCCATTAACACTTAAACCCATTGGATATTGAGTTGAGTTAGGTCGGGTTTACCCATTTTGACGACTAATTAGTCTAAAAATGAGGGTTCATTTTTTTAAAACGAAGATAAGAATTTATCTCCACATCTCATGAAATTAGACTTGAATCTCTTCGGATCTTTTAAAATGTAATTTTTTTAATTTTTAAAAATTATAGTTTTTTTAATATATATATTTCAATATATTTTTAATAATATATGATATATCTAAAAGGTAGGTTTTTGGAAATATCGTTTTCATAGATTTAGAAATTTCTTAAGAAAAAACTGAAAATAATTACAGCTCGATAATTATATATATATATATATATATATTTATCTATATGGCAAAAACACCCTTTTTACTATACTCCTTTGTAAAAATGCCCGTTGAAATTTATCATTTTAAAAGTGCCTTTAGTAATAAAAAAACGACAAGAATACCCACCATTTTTTATAACTTTATTTTCAAAAATAAAAATTTCCTACCAAAACAATATTGCAGGAAACTTTTTTATAAAAAAAAATTTACGGAAAAAAAATTTTCCGCTAAAAAAAGATTTCTCTGGCCCAAAAACAATTCTCCGCCAAAATTTTTATAAGTTCGCTTATAAACAGCTTTAAATTTTTTTAAACACCTTAGAAATTTTTATAAACGCCTTATAAACTTTTATAAAAACCTTATAATTTTCTAAACTCTCTTATAAATTCTTATAAATTTTGATAAACACCTTATAAATTTTGATAAACACCTTATAAATTTTTAATAAACACCTTATAAATTTTATAAGCTATCTTGTAAAGCCTTATAAATTTTTACAAACACTTTATAAATTTTTATAAAAACCTTATAAGTTTTAATAAACACCTTATAAATTTTTATAAAAACCTTATAAATTTTTATAAGCACCTTATAAATATTTTATAAACACCTTATAAATTTTATAAGATTTCATATAAAGTCTTATAAATTATATAAGCTCTACCATAAAGCAATATAAATTTTTTAAAGTCTCTTATAAAGCCTTATAAATTCTATAAGCGCTCTGATAAATCGTTAAAAATTTTATAAGCTCTCTTATAAAAAAATTTATAAACACCCTTATAAATTTTTGGTGGGAAATTTTTTCGTAAATCAGAAAAAGATTTGGAGGGAAATTGATTTTTTTTGGCGAGAAAAATTTTTTTTGGCATGAAAAATGTTTTTTTTTGCGAGAAAAAAATGTTTTGGCGGGAAAAAAGTTTGTAAAAATATAAAAAATTATAAGGGTATTTTGGTCATGAAAATTTAGATCAATCATGAAAATTTCCCCTTTTGAGATGCATTTTTGCAATTTCCCCTAATATATATATATATATATTTATCTATATGACAAAAAAGATTATTTATATATATATATATATTACAATAAAAGCGTAGCAATAAGATTTTCTTTATCTTTGGAATAATATAATAAAAAATTTGAATTTCTATTATAATAAATGTGTAGTAATAAGCTTTTATATATCTTTGTAATTATATAATAAAGATTTTAAATTGCCATACAACAATAAATTTCTTAATATCTTTGTAATAATATAATAAATATTTTGAATTTTTTATTGGTCAATTTTTTTTATCTAACTATCTTATCTATTTGTTATGAATTAATTTAGTTTTGATAAAACCATTTTAAAAGATCCGATGATTATTTCATTTGTTTAGGATAAGAAAAATCTGTTTAAATAAAAAAAACTCATCGTTTGAAAACCTTTAAAAATATAAGTATACTTATAAGGATATCAAATCCAATAAGAATAAAGAAAATATTATATTTTTATTTTAAAATAACATCATTTCTATTTTTAATATATAGAGATTGAATAAATTAAATAATACTATTAAAATAAACTTTTTATTGAATTTTATATTAAAAAGTCAATTATTATCTAAAAATAAACGAAATAAACAAATTTTGATTTTAATAAAATGAAGATGGTTATTTTGTTGCTTAGAAACAAATCTTTAGCAAAATAGTTTGTTTTGATTTTAATAAAATAAAGTTAGGTTCGATGATTTTATTTGGTTCATTAGTTAGTTCATTTTTTTTGAAACAAATCTTTATCTAAATACTTTTTGAGTTCAAATATATATGATGTTTAGGTTTTTCAGAAAAGTTAAAAAATCTTTTAACATTTGACTTTTCCAACAAAAAATATATTTTTGATCTATATAAAAATTATTTAGCCAATTAAAAATCAATGTGTAAAATACAAATTATCAAAAAAAATTTAAATAATAATTATAATAAAGATTGCTTTGGAG
Organism: Lepidium aucheri; assembly: GCA_900406435.1. NCBI lineage: Eukaryota > Viridiplantae > Streptophyta > Magnoliopsida > Brassicales > Brassicaceae > Lepidium > Lepidium aucheri. The sequence goes on from OVBA01001992.1 coordinate 32,294, forward strand.
ACTTAAAATATCATATATTTTAGAATACTTTTTTTTCTAAAACATCAATTATTTTGGAACAAATGGAATAGTTTGTTTTGATTTTGATAAAATAAAGATTAATTTGGTTTCAATAATTTTAAGAGGAATTTGGTTTCAATAATATTTATTTTTTCAAAAATGGCCCTCATTTATACAAAAATGACAAAAGTACCCTAAAAATTGTTATTAATTTTTTTGTAAAAAAGTTTTTAATTCCAGCCAAAAAAACAAATTTCTCGGCAAAATTTTTTTTATAGAGTTTCAAAAAAAAAAGTTCTGCCGAAAAAAAATTCTCACCAAAAGTTTTTATTAGTGCGCTTATAAATCTTTATAAAATGTTTATAAACACCTTATAAATATTTATAAACGCCTTCTAAAATTTTATAAACACCTTTAAATTTTTTATAAATACCTTATAAATTTTTATAGGCACCTTATAAATTTCTTATAAACACCTTATAAATTTTATAATCTATATTATAAAGCCTTATAGATTATATAAGATCTATCATAAAACCTTATAAGTTTTATAAGGTCTCTTATAAAACCTTATAAATTTTATACGCTCTCTTATAAAGTCTTATAAATTTAATAAGCTCTCTTATAAAAATTTTTTATAAACTCCCTTATAAAATTTTTTGTTGAGAAATTTTTTTAGTAAATCGGAAAAAATTTGGCTGGAAATTTATTTTTTTTTGGTGGAAAACTTTTTTTGGGAGAACATATTTTTGGCGGAAAAAAAGTTTGTAAAAATAAAATAATAATAATCTAAAAGTATTTTGGTCATTTTTCCATAATGTGAGATATTTTTTGAAAATATCTAAAAATGAGGACAATGATGAAAATGTCCTCTTTTGAGGGGTATTTTTGTAATTTCCTCTAATTTTAAATGGTCCAATGGTTTTAATGGTTTTTATTGGTTTAATAGTTTTAACTGATTGTTTGTTTTGGAAAGAATATTTACTCAATTAGTTTGTTACTAAGATATTCTTAATACTAATATCCATATATAATAAAATCGTAGTGTTAAGATTTTCGGTATCTTTTTTATATAGTAATAAAAAAATTTAATTTTTTGATTTGTTTTGAGTTGTCGATTTTTTAACTACTTAGTTGTCCGTATGTTTTGATAAGACCTATTTTAACAAATTAATTTGTTTTAATTTCAAATAATTTTACTATTAGAGGTTTGATTGTTGATTCGTATATACTCAATTAAATTCAAAATATAGGTGTGATTGTTTTAATTTGTCGATATTTTCAACTACTTAATTTTTCATATGTTTTGATAAGACAACTTTTAAAAAATTAGTTTAGTTTAATTCAATTAATTTTATTGTTATAGGTACTATTGTATTATTTAAGCATATTTATTGTAATAGGTTTTTTTATTTTTCATGAAAACAAGTCTATATATTCATTATTTTAAGCACAAAATTATAATCTATTTATACAAATAAAACATTATTAATCTATGAAAAATACAGACACATAGTATAACAGAATTTACACATATTATGAAGTTTCCAAACTACTTCTTTATAAGTCAACCGAATTTTCCAGAATATCATCGAAATATAAAATTTCAATTTTGTAATACAAACATTTTTCTATGAGCTTTTCTTGTTGGAAAAGAAAAATAGTAAAAATAGTTATAAAGAAATAATAGAAAAAGAAAAAAATAAAACGTTCTAGAGAGTTCCACTCCACAAAACCTCGAACCAAAAAGCAAACACAATTGGGCTTCATAAGAGACTTTCTCAGAAACAGCAGCCACAACAACAAACCAATACATCTTCTTCGTCTTCGTCTCCTTCGCTCCGCCATCGTTAGAGAGGCTCGTTTCTCTCTCTCGCTAATTTCTAGGGTTTTCGGTAGAACGGCGAAAAGATGTTCGGGCGAGGACCCTCGAAAAAGAGCGACAACACTAAGTTCTATGAGATCTTAGGTGTTCCCAAAAGCGCATCACCTGAAGATCTTAAGAAAGCTTACAAAAAAGCAGCAATCAAAAACCATCCCGATAAGGGTGGAGATCCCGAGAAGGTTTTGTTCTCCTTAGATCTCTTTCCTTATCTCTTAGATTCTGAGAAATTCGGTGCTAGGTTTTTATCTGATTGTGAATTCACGATCGATTGAGTTATTGTTAGGTTTAAAGCTCAAACTCTGATCCGATCTGAAAAGTTGAAGTACTGGGCTCACACGATTTCGTTGAGTTTATTTCTAGATTCATGTTAAAGCATGAAATTTTTTTCTGGACCTAAACCAATTTCAGCTTCGATGTACTTAATTGAGATATTTTGGTATTCGTAAGTCTTTTTATAGGCGACTTTTCACCGTTTTATCTCTTTTAGGAGTTTAAATAATGGGAGTTTCTTGCTTTGTGAAGTTATGGAGCGTATGAGTGTTTGGTTTGTGGTGGTAGTTGTAGACTTGTCAACTTATTGAATTAAAATTCATATATGTCATTGCAGTTTAAAGAATTAGCTCAAGCTTATGAAGTTCTTAGTGACCCGGAGAAGCGTGAGATTTATGACCAGTATGGTGAAGACGCACTCAAGGAAGGAATGGGTGGTGGAGGAGGTGGACATGATCCTTTTGATATTTTCTCGTCCTTCTTTGGTGGAAGCCCGTTTGGAGGTCAGTCTCTTGGACATCTTTCATTCTGTGATACTAATTGAAATATTTTGTTCGAATGGTTTACTAATTGTTGTTTTTGAATAGGCGGTAGTAGCCGGGGAAGAAGGCAGAGGCGTGGTGAAGATGTTGTTCATCCCTTGAAGGTTTCTCTTGAGGACGTGTACCTTGGAACAACGAAGAAGCTGTCACTTTCTAGGAATGCTCTGTGCTCAAAGTGTAACGGGTTAGTACATTCAACTCAAGGTTATATAAAATGCTTTCATCTGACAAGCATGCCAACTATTGGGGACGCCAGATTCTAAACGGGTTTCTTAATTTGTGATTTTGTTTATTATTGCAGAAAGGGATCAAAATCTGGAGCCTCCTTGAAATGTGGTGGATGTCAGGGTACTGGTATGAAGGTAACAATTAGGCAGCTTGGACCTGGAATGATCCAGCAGATGCAGCATGCTTGTAATGAATGCAAGGGCACGGGTGAGACTATCAATGATCGTGATAGGTGTCCACAGTGCAAAGGAGACAAGGTGATTCCTGAGAAGAAGGTGCTTGAAGTGGCTGTGGAGAAGGGAATGCAACACAGTCAGAAGATCACATTCGAAGGACAAGCAGATGAAGCGGTCTCTACACTCAGACATTCACTACCTTTGATGACCGTGTTATTTCTTTGTCCTGACTACTAATCTTCTCTTTTTCTAATGTTTTTGTGTTGGAGCAGCCTGACACCGTTACTGGAGACATAGTGTTTGTCCTTCAGCAGAAAGAGCATCCAAAGTTCAAGAGAAAGGGAGAAGACCTCTTCGTAGAACACACACTTTCACTAACTGAAGCCTTATGTGGCTTCCAATTCCTTTTGACTCACTTAGATGGCAGGAATCTTCTTATCAAATCTAGTCCTGGAGAGGTCGTGAAACCTGGTATGTCTTCAGACACATCCTGAAACGCTGATTCTATGGTTATCCGTCTCTAATTGGAACATGTTCACTCATCTATATGTGTTTGATAGATTCATACAAGGCAATAAGCGATGAAGGGATGCCGATATACCAGAGGCCGTTCATGAAGGGTAAGCTCTACATCCACTTTACAGTGGAGTTCCCAGACTCGCTGAGCCTTGATCAGACCAAAGCTCTGGAAGCTATTCTCCCTAAACCCTCAACAGCTCAGTTGAGTGACATGGAGTTAGATGAATGTGAAGAGACAACGCTGCACGATGTCAACATTGAGGATGAGATGAGGAGGAAGGCACAAGCTCAAAGAGAGGCTTATGATGATGATGACGATGATGATGACCACCCTGGTGGTGCTCAAAGGGTGCAATGTGCCCAGCAGTAAGTAACCCTTAGAAAGAGAGACTTAAGCCCACATGGGTTTGGCTTCCAACATTAGTCTCTTCCTTTTCTATTCTAAGTGTATTGGAATCTTATGGAGTTTCGTACGTTTAAAGACTTTTCACTTGTTTTTCATTTCCTGACTCTTAAGATTAAGGCATTATTACAATTTTGTGTGTTTGATATCTTTGTAGTAATTTAAAAACAATATTTTATGTGATTCTCTATATACTATATTAATATACCAATGTGCAAGTTTAATAAAAATCCGGGTTAAGAGGTACTGAATAATGTAGTTTATATGCAAAATCAAATGTTATATAGTACATATTTATGCAATATTTTATTGTTAATTGTCTATTCATAAGTAAATCTTTCAAAGTGAAAAAGATGTCGATTCCCACACACTAGGAGCCATGAGTACTACTGGGTCTGCGAGTATTCACACATTGGAAGTTAAAGTACGTTTGCTTTCAAGAATCCGAAAACGTGATTCGCCGCTTGATTCTGATGACGTGGCTTAACACATGATTCTGATGACGTGGCTTAACACACCACTACGTTTTTTTTGTAATGTTTTTTTTTTTTTTAGCATAATGTCCATTTAAGTTTCCCAAATATGATTGATTTTTAAAAGAGTAATGGTACGGACGCTTGAAGCGTGGATTGTAAATTGTCTTTTAATTGAAAATTTGAAATTATGATAATTAGTTTTTATGTGATGTATGAGTTAATCGAAAGTTTTATATGTGGACTAATCATATGTACAATATAAAACATAATCATTGATTTATAATTTTATAGTACCGATATATATGTTTTGACCGTTTAACTATTTTACTACCTGCATTCTATAGAAGTAGATGGAGTTATATATCAAATCATACCCAACTTATCTAAAAATTGTTTTAGCACAATATTTTGTTATACCAACTATAATCATTTACCAATTCCGCCGAATTATCTTTATTATATAAGCAGATATTCTTCGCTCATGATATTTAAATTATATTTTGGATGAGAACTGATTTTGTTAAAAAAAAATTCATAATTTTGATCAACAAATAAATATTTGTAGTTTGTCGAGGATTTATTATTATTTATATGGTTATAGTTTTGTTTGTGTTACTTATATATGGTAACATGTGGAGATTGCATGTTTGATATTTTTACTGGTGTTAACATTATTGTTATTCCGTATAACTACCATTTTGTCTTTTTTAATAGCAATATAGTTCATAAATTACAAATCAACCTCAACTAATTATATTTTTTACTAATCATTATCGTATGAGCTAATATTGTTATTTAAATCATATATTTCATATTATTTGTTTTAGTAGTTACATATGTTTAAATACTTTAAGGAGGTGTTATTCAAATAGGGGTTTTAATAGATTTCAATTCCGATGGATTCTAGTGGATTTTTAATAGATTTTAGTGGGTTTTGATGGATTACAAGAGATTTCAAACTTCATTACTTGCAATCGATTTCTTTGGATTTGAAAGTCTTGTAACTGAAAAAAATATATTGTCCTCTTAGCCGTTAAAAAATCTCTCCTCCCTCGGCTCAGATCTGGATGGACGCCTTCCAGAAAGATCATATTTTTTTGGATGAATATTGAAAAAGTTTCACATTTTTTCTCTTAATCTCAATCAATCATCTA
>OVBA01001993.1:0-37942 GCA_900406435.1 Lepidium aucheri
AGAGAGACTAAAAAGATGAGAGAAACTAAAAAGATGAGAGAGACTAAAAAGGAGAGAGAGAGAGAGTAAAAAGATAAGACAGAGTAAAAAGAGGAGAAATAGTCAAAAAATGAGATAGAGTAAAAAAATGAGAGATAGTGAAAAAGGAGAGACGGTAAAAGAGGAGAGAGAGTAAAAAAGGAGAGAGAGTAAAAATGGAAAGAAAGTAAAAAGAGGAGAGAGAGAGAGTAAAAGAGGAGATAGTGTAAAAAAGAGGAGAGAGAGTAAAAGATGAGAGAGAGTGAAAAGATGAGAGAATAAAAAGAGGAGAGAGAGTGAAAAAAGGAGAGAGAGTAAAAAAAGAGAGAGAATAAAAAGAAGAGAGAGAGTAAATAAGAGGAGAGATAATAATAAGAGGAGAGAGAGTAAAAAGACGAGAGAAAGTAAACTTTTTAATAATAAAATAAGTTAAGAAACCCATTAAAAGAGTTTCTTAAATAAGAAACTTTCATAGGATTTTTTAAGGGTTTCTTAAGTTTTTAATAATAAAATAAGTTAAGAAACTCTTAAGAGACCACCAATAATGGTGGTCTGAACACTACAAATGTCTGATTTTTTTATTTTGTTACATAAATTTTAAGAAATCAATTATATTTTTGTAAAAGCCTTTTTTAGTGAAATGTAAGAATAATGTCTCTAATAGAGGTTGTATTTTGTTTGGTCCAAATATCGATGCTCTTAAAAGTTAGATATGGAAGGTTTCTTGTCCTGTGAAGATTTGACATTTCATATGGCAGGCTTTAGCGAGCCACGTTGCGGTGAAACAACATTTGGCGCATCGAGATATCAATTGTGAATATGTGATGTATGTTGTACTCCATGTGGTGCTAGTACAGAGTCAGTGAATCATGTTCTCTTTTAATGTCTCCCAACAGTTTACACATGGGTTTTATCACATGTTTTGGCAGGGGTCGGATATTTTCTGCGTCCATCTATTTATGCTAATTTTGATTTTCTTTTTTGGCGTCTTCCCCCTGATGTTAATAAGAAATGTTATCTTTAGGTCTTATGGTTTATTTGGATCATGAAATGATAAATTATTCTCCAATATCGAGCGAGATCCACGGAATGTTATTCATCATGCTGACCAAGAGGCTACTGCTTGGATGTTTTCGAATGCTAAGAGTATCCCAGACCATGACTCTATTTTGTCTAATTCTCAGATGGTATCTTTGGAGCATGAGGTACTTTTCAGGCCTTTGGAGGTCAACCCAATATTTATGGGTTATAGGTGTTTTGTGGATGCTTCATGGTAGGATTCTGAGCCTTTTTCAGGGCTAGGTTGGTTTTGATTCTTTGATCATCCCGCTGACGCAAATTTCAGCGCGTGAAGTATCCCTCAGAGTTTATCTTCTCTTCACTCCGAGTTTGAAGCTCTTCTGTGGGCGATGCCTTCCCTTGCTTCCTTCAGTTTCTCAGAAGTCGCTTTTGCGGTGGACTATTCTGAAACGTTAAAGATGGTAGCAGATTTATTAGGATGACCAGCATTCGCTCCACTCTTAGAGGAGTTTAATCGTCTTCAAAGCCTCTTCAAATTCTTCTTGCTTTCCTTGATCCCTCGCTCTTTAAATCACAAAGCTGATTTTCTGACTCGTAGTGTTAAAGGACTTTCTAAAAGTTGGACATTTGTGAATTATATATCACAACACTTGTTTGATCGGTTAATCTAATGAGTTATGTTGGAAAAAAATAAAAAGGTAGATTTGTAGAATTTTAAAAAAATTATAAACTTTGTCCAATTGTACTCCAATATTGACAACAACAACAAAATATTATAAAAATAACAAAAGAAATTATTATTATAATTTATGTTAAAATATTATTAAAACAATCTTTTAAGTTAAATTCTAATATCAGTACCGACAAAAAATACTTAAAAATAAAAATTACCCACATAGTATCACATTTTATATCATTTAATAAAAATAATATATCATACATTTAATATTAAAAATCTGATCGAATTCCGGATATCCAAGGTAAAAATATATTATATGGCTTAGAATCCAAAAGTATGTAATTTTATTATTTGAATTTGGATCTGTTTTTCTCGTATATCCGAATTTTAGAAGGAGTCAAACAAATCATGTATCAGATTTTGGATTTTGGAGATAAAGAAATTCAATTCTAGTCGTGGGTATTTTGGGTTTCGGTTCGGGTTCAGTTCAGATTTTTTTAGGTTCGAGCTTTTGGATCTAATAATTTAGGATCTATTCGGGTATTTCTATTTTTCGGGTTTGGTTCGGTTCGGATATTGATCGGGTTCGAATCCATGTATTTATATATAAATTTACATAAAATTCTCAAAATAGTAAAGAATTAATAGAAATAAGTTTAATGAAACTCTAAAGTTAATAAAAGTATATCGAACACCCATTCAGTTCCTAATTCAGTTCTGGTTCGGATTTAGGTTTGATTTTTTGGATACATAAATTTAGAATCCAATCAAATATTTTATCGGGTTCAATTTAGATTTAATTCTTTTTTTCAAATCGGTTTTGGTCTGAGTCTTGGATATAGGATTTTATGCTCAGAACTATTCAATTCCATGAAAAATAAGTAACCAGAGCTTCTGATGCCAAAGACAATAGCCAAAGACCATGACCATTTTAGCATATAGGGTATTTGATTAGTTTAATGTAAGAAAATATCTAACAATGATTAAATAAAATTAAAATATGAAAGGAATATTTCTTATGGAAAAGAATAAAGCATGTGACTAAATTGAAGTTGTTGTCAGAGGACCTACCAAATCGATCACGATGTCTCAAACCATTATCTATCAACCATTAACGACGTCGTTTCTACAATTTCTGTGGCACAAACTGTGTCGTATTACGTTTCCACTAAAGCTCTCCAGTCCTTATATCTTGGAAACAATGAAACCACTCATAAATTGTTAATTTTAGTTACAAAATTATATGTTTTTCATCTCGAAATATACCTATGATAAATTTTCTATAAACTAAAGGTTATGTTGGAGCTTTAGAACAATTTAAATTATAAATATTACTACCTATGTCGAAAGAAGTACAAGCATTAGAGGATAAGACCATGTACATTGGTGAACTTTTAGTGGGGTTTACCAAAAAAAAAAATTTATTAAAATTTTTTTTTAAAAAAACGAAAAAGTAAAAAAAAAATCGACCAATCCAGGTGGAGAACTTTTGAAATCCGGATTCGCCACGTGGCAAACCCGGATTGGTTGATTTTTTCTTTTTTTTTCTTTTTTTCTTTTGAATTTTTTAATATTATTATTTTTTGTTAAGAACTCTTAATGCTAAGAACCTCTAATGTACATGCTCTAATAACACTTGCCTCGATCTTCCTCCAATTATGCAGAATTTTCACAAAAGATCCTTTTTTCAATAAAATTTATCACAAGAAGACAAATCAATAAACCCAAAAGAAAATCTTTATCAAACTTTAAAATAATGGGCAGGTAATCTTGATACAAAAGATTTGTAAATGCAAGCGGCATTTAGCATAGTGATATATAGTAAGTTTACTAAAGGTAGACACACTTGATATTTTGGGTAGTAACTTGACTTATGGACCGGCTAGTTGTAACCGAATATTTATAAAAAAATAAAAAAGATTTGTAAATTGTGAGGTTCATTAATATTTGATACTAATGATCTATTGGTTAAAAGAAAGATCAAAAATACCGTAGAGTGGATATTACACAGATAACTGACCGACATAAATAAATGAATATTTGTTGCTTGTTGTCATTTTCGTAATTATAAATGCAACTCGAAAACACTGTGGCATGATTGTGACAAATAAAACGTGAACCAAACAAAACGTGAACCCAATGGAGAGACGAGGGGGCCGCTCAATTTGATTTTGCATTATTATATTAAAAAAAGATTTTCATTAATATAATACTCCCTCTGTTTTTTATTAGTTGAAGTTTTAGGATTTTCATACTTATTAAAAAAATTTGTAAAATTACACTTTAACCTTATTTATTACTTGCAAAAAAGAGTTAAGAAGAGAGAATAAAAAATAATTGAGGGCAAAAGAAGAAGTTTCAAGTTAAATATGTGTTGGAAATCCAAAACATCAATCTTTTAAAAACAAATTTTTTTCCTAGAACATCGACTATAAGTAAACGGAGAGAGTAGAATTTACAGTGAGGAACAACAGCAATACAAAAGAACACAATGCCCAATAAGAAAAAAAAAGGTCGACGGTCTATATCTATCTCCAAGTTTTGATATCGCAATTGGTTCATTTATACTTTGATCTTCTATCTAATTGTATACAAAATATACGTATGAGATTTAATTATATATAAACTTATTCAATAACGACCTAATTCAACATATAGTATTGAAAATATATCTAATTCTACAAATTACAGGTTTGTGGTAAATAAAATAATTGGTTATGATCTTAACTCATTAATCAACCGAATCTAAACCAGATTTAGATCCGATTACAACTCAATTAGGACCGATTACTGTGTGGTAATTGCAAATCAGTCCTAATTGAGTTGTAATCGGGTCTAAAACTAGTTTTTATTTGGTCAATTGATGGGTTAATATCATAACCAATTGTTTGTTTTACCACAAACCCGTAATTTGTGAAATAAGATAGATTTTTAATACTATATGCAAAATAGGTCGTTATAGAATAAGTTTAGGTTCAATATACCTTATACGTATATTTTGTATGCAACTAGATAGAAGATCAAAGTATAGATGAACCAGTTGTTATATCAAAACTGTGGGGTAGATATAGATGTTGACCCAAAAAAGAACCCACACACAAATCAAACAATAGGCCTAATAGATCAAGCCAAGCTCATTAATAGACCCAAACCTTACCAAAACCCAAGCTGTAGCTGGAGAGAGAAAGGAGTGCTGCAATCTCCCGTCGGAGGAGAGGATCTGCTAGAGAAAGAGAGGTCGAGAGACAAGGTGCAGAGCCCACCGTCTTTTGCCGCTACAAAAAACATCCAGACTCCGATATACAAGAACCTGAGATACAGAGAAAACAAAACCAGATGACAAAGAGAAAGAAAATCTAATTCACTTGCCAAAAAACCCGTTCATGATCCACCATCCGTCTTCTAGTGCGATGGGCTTATTAAGGCGGCCTAGAGGAGGACTACGACACCACTGGAGATCCCTTTCAATACCAACCACCTGTCCTCGAGTGCAATGAGCTTACTCATCGATTTGCCAGTGAAATATACTCTGCTCTACCCACTGCCGGACGAGAAGAGCAAACCCTAGACAAGGGTTCCCTTGAGGGGAAGCCAAAAGCTCATGTTGCTGTTAGACCAAGCCATCGATAGATTGTGTCCTCACCAGATCCGATGTCGCCGAGTTTTTCACCAACCACCACCGACGAACGTTGCAATATCACCAGTCAAGACCTTTCAAATAGAGGAGACGGGGGATAGATCCAAAGGACCAGAGAAGAAAAACCAAGGGAGGAGAGAGAAGGGAAAAGACCAAGACTCCTTCCCCGGAAACGGCAAAGACCGCCAGAGACCGAAGAGGGAGAAACAGATCTGAAACGGTGGCTATTGTTTTTTTGAGCGAGAGAGAGATTAGGTCTTTTTTGCGAACATAGAGCTACAAATGGCCTGTCTATTATCCAAGTTCTTACATAATGTATGCGTTTGGACTCGACCCCTGGATGTGTAAGTATGTCTACCTTTAATGTACTTACCACCTACCACTACATTAAATGCCACTTGCAGAGAGATTAGGTTAGAGAGAGTGTCACCATATAGAATATATGATTTTTATATATTTAATTACAATATGACAGTCACATGAATTATTATAGGCTTCAAAGGGATGCATTAAACAATATTGAAAATACTATTCCTTCCATTCCTAAATTTTATAAACAATTTTGATTGTTTCCTAAAAATTAATTTTATAAGTTTTCTATACAAATTTTATTAATTAATAATTATATATAACAAATTTTAAAAATATTAATTGAATTTACTGTTTTACAATCAATATAGAATTGTGAAAAATTGAAAAGTACAGAATGAAAATCTAATTACTAAATATTTTTTAATAGGTATGAAAATTTTAGAAAATCTAATAAAATGAATGTACCCGACTAGTGATGTATTTCGAATATATCAGTACATTCAAACATATCAGTACATGGAAATACAAGTATTTAGGAGGAAGTACATAAGATCATTTGAGATAGCTTTTAAGAATTATATTAAAAGAAAAAAATGAGAACAGAAATAAATATAAATTATTTGTGTTTTCTATGTGAAATTGTTCGAGATTTAGAAATTTAGAGGATTAGCTATGTTTTATAGTTTGTCGATCCAATTGTTGACAAAAAAAATAAACATAGACATTACAGAATGTCTCTTACTACCAATGTTATAAATGTCCGATCATAATGCCAAAAAGTTGAAGTAGAATAGTGCAAGCGACATTAAGTAAATTCACCCGGGTCCTTTCGGTGATTCTCGTCTCCGATAATTCTCTCGGTAACACACTTTGTTGACAATTCTCTCTGTGAACTTTCACTACTGACACTCTCACTCCCTCATCTCATCTGACACTGATCTTCCCCAGCTTCTCATCAAGCAGCTGAGTTCAACTATAACTCACAAATATTCACAACCCAGATCTTAGATCACATATTAAATTAGTTCAAGCAGCTCCTAGTTCGTCTCGAAGTATTTTTGTCACTTCCAATCAACAACCAAAAAGAATAAATTTTCTTGAAAACAAGAGCCACCTCACCTGCATTCATATCCATTCAAAACTCTAGATCCCAAGTGGAATCAGAAACTATCATAGCTCTCCACCTATTCACATGGACCAATAGCTGGTGGAAAATCTTAGCTCTATAGCGATCGAGGATGAAGTTTCCATAGACTTTCCAATCTCAAAGAACTACATGAATGGTTCAGAAGATCATCATATCTTAATAAGTAAGCTACTCAACCCAGAATCTCAGAATTTGGCTAGGTTGATGATGTGAATACCTAGAATTTGGAGATTACAGAACAGGATAAAGGGCACAGTTTTGGGAAAAGATACATTTCAGTTTAGATTCCAGTCCAGTGAAGACCTTCGGGAGACAAGCGAATTTCATTTCTAGAATTTCAAGGACTGGAGGCTCGCTCTTACCAAATTAGACAAGGACTTCACACCTGAAAAACTCGTAACAATACCGATGTGGATCCGATTATCAGAAATCCCTATTGAATACTTTACCATGGATCTTTTCAAAGTTGTAGCCAAGTCTATGGGGAAACTTCTTGAGATGAATTATGACCCTAATAAAACCCACTTTCACTCCTTCATAAGAGTAAAAATTCTCTTCAACACAAGAAATCCAATTAGGAAGAGCAGAACTTTTAGATTGCCATCATGAGTCATCATAACAGTTAAGGTTGAATTTGAACGAGTCAGAAATCTCTGCAACAATTGCCAGCGAATCACTCATAGTGATCAGAAATACGCTTATCTTATAACTGATGTCAACAAAGACATGGGAGTAGCGGAAGACAATGACCCTAGCAAAAGGATACCTAGCCACATGGAACTAGACCCCTTGGTTGACATGATGAAGTCGGGCTTCCTAGTGAAAGACAATGCCATAAAACAGGAAGAACATAAGATGGATAAGACGTATTCAAAAGCACCAGAAGAAGGGAATAGAGAAGAAATTCTAGAGGTAGATGCTGGGACAAGCAAGGATAAAAGAAGTCTGCTCACATACACCAACATCCTTTACAGAGCAACTACTTTATCACTAGGAACATCAGAGTACATGGATGGATTGGGACGGGATGATGAGGCCACTGATCACACAGGTTCCACAGCTAAATACAAATGTCTCTTGCTTAGGTCCTGAAACAAAAATAGAGGATACATGATGTAATAATAATAGGCAAGGAACCAACAAGAAACAAAAACTGAACTCTGATAAATCGGTGACTAAGGAAACGACAAAACTTGTTTGCCCAAGCGGTGTGGTAGCTGTCCTGAAGCCACCCAAGTCAAAATGAGTATCCCGAGTTGGAACTTTCAGGGAGTGGGGAGCACCCTGACAGTTCGACGTCTTAAAGAAATACACAATAAGATATTTCTGGATGTCATGTTCCTCATGGAGACAAAGAACGATTGTACGCATATGAAATCTATTCAACAATGGATGGAATATGATCATATACTCACCATTGCACCTAGTCGAATGAGTCGAGGCCTAGCACTCTTTTGGAAAGAACATGTTAAACTCAAGGTGGTTCAAGGCTGCAATAATTTCGTAGACTCCATGGCTATGATTAAAATACTTTAGTGGCGATCATATTTGTCTATGGGCATCCAGTAACACACCTACGACCTGAAACTTGGGGAAAATAAGAAGCTTTGGAGAAAGAAGGACTCAGCCATGGTTCCTCATTGGTGACTTCAAAACAAAATAGCAAGTAATAAGCACAAATTGTGGGGAGCACAGAGACTAAAAAGTGCCTTTACACAGTTCAAATCTTTCGTTAGAAACTGTAAACTCAGAGAAGTAGTAAGCATGTGGCCTCATATCTCCTGGATGGGAACTGGGAATAACTGTTGGATTCAAAGTAGAGTGGATTGTAGCAACGACAAAACAAAGTGGTTCCCAAAATTCTCCCAGACAAGAACATCTTACCTGCCAATAATGGATTCAGATCATCAGCCATTACACAGCACCATAAGTCCGCCAATGCAGAACACCACATGAGATTTTGTTTTGATAAGCACTGGATCAAAAGGATTTAATGAAATGATATGTAACTCTTGGTCTAGAGCGGTAACCAGGATTAACCATACAGTACTAGATGGCATCGCAGAGTGTAGGAAGGAGATTGCGAAATGGAAGAAGAGGAATAATACAAAGTCCAAACTCAACATAGAAACCATCAGAAATAAGCTAGAGCAAGAATCAACTAAAATACAACCGAACATGTGTCTCTTAGGCATGCTTAAATCATAACAACTCTGTACAAGGAAGAAGAAGCCTTTTGGAAACAAAAAAATCAAAGAGAAATGGCTCATACATGGTGATGAAAACACGATGTTCTTCCACAACTTTGTGAAATACAAAAGATCAAAAACAAAATGGTGGGTTTATTGGACGAGGCTGGTAGAATGCAGTTTGAGAAAGGCTCTAAAGGCAACATTACCTCTAACTACATCAAGGACCTGTTCAAAACCTCACATCCTTCAGGAATATAGGAGGTAGTCCGAGATATGGAACCGAAAGTCATAGAGCAGATGAATCAAAAGTTCTCACCGCCTCTATTACAACAAAAGAAATTAAAATAGCAGCATTCAGCATTAGAGGCGATAGCTCCCCTGGACCGGATGGAATGACGAGAACTTTTTTTCAAACATATTGGGACATACTTGGGGATAAAGTCACCAACGAGGTCAAGAGGGTTTTCTCTGAAGACACTCTTCTAGTAGAATGGAACTACACACACGCTGCCTTAATTCCGAAGAAACCATACCCAATGGACATGAAAGACTTTATACCAATAAGTCTCTGCTCAGTTATTTACAAGATTGTATCCAACGTTATCAACAAAAGACTACAACCTATACTTCTAGAAATAATTTCTGAGACACAAGGGGCTTTTACATCAGGGAGGTTAATCTCTGATAATATACTCTAGGCGCATGAGATTATGCATCATCTTAACACACACATGGATGGATAAGTACATTACATGGATGTAAAAACAGACATGTCCAAAGCATAGGACATATTGGAGTGGAATTTTTTGGAGGTGACCCTAAAGATACTTGGTTTTAATCAGGAATGGATCAGGCTAGTAATAAATTGTATGACCTCGGTGACCTACTTAGTAATTATCAACAGTTCCCCCTTTTGGTTTCATAAGCCCTCAAAGAGGACTCATGCAGGGTGATCCTTTATCTCCCTTTATTTTTGTCATTGCCACTAAAGTGCTTAGTCATATCATGAAAAAATCAAAGAGGGCAAGGAGAATCTCTGGTATTAGATTCAATTCATCAGACCCGATCATTCAACATCTAAAATATGCAGATGACAACCTCTTCATCAGCAAAGCAACAACTCAGGAAGCCCACAAACTAAAAAAAGTGTATAGAAAAGTATGAAAGAAGTTCGGGCCAACGCATTAACCTAGACAAATCTATACTAGCCTTTGGAAGCAATATTCCACTGGAGAAGCAATCAAAAATCAGAAGTATTTTGAACATTCACTCCACACATGGGATTGGCAAGTACCTCGGACTGCCTGAATGTTTCAAAGGATCAAAAACAGTGTTTGGTTTCATAACTGAGAAGCTAGCTTTTAGAATCGACAATTGGTTCTCAAAAACCTTTTTGCGTGGAGGTAAGGAAATACTCATAAAAGTTGTGGCCATGGCTTTTGTGTGAATAATATCCCATATTTCAAGTTGTTCAAACATCAATGCCAAAAGATGACAAGTGAAATGATACAATACTGGTGGAGCTCCTCAAAAGACAAGAAGAAAATCTCGTGTATCTCTCGGGAAGCTCTATGTAATGCAAGAAAAGATGGGTGACTAGACTTCAGAGACATAGAGAAATTCAATCAAGGCTTACTGACTAAACAAGCTTGGAAAATCATTATCTAACCTGATTCATTACTGACAAAAACATATAAATCTAGATACATCAAAAACTTTTCATTCCTACACTGTGGTAAAGGAGTCAGACCTTCTTATGCATAGAGGAGTATTTGTCATGGTAGATAGTTGTTGAATAAAGGGTTACTCAGACAAATATGCAATGAGGAAGACACACATGTTTGGATCACCAACCGGGTGTTTCATCATCACCCTAGACCGCCATTTAGTAAGGAAGCATCTTTAATGTTGCTCTAAAAGTTTATGATCTGATCACAAACATAGAGTGGGATACGGATAAAATCTACAACACCTTTCATGAGGACGCAAGAGAATCTTTGATACATCACCTTGTACTACAGAGGAGGACTTTTGGATCTAGTGCTATAATGCCTCAGGTGGATACATAGTCAAGAGTGGATATTGGTTGCTTAATCAACCTACAGTCAGAACAACGAGAAGGACACTATAAGTAAACAAGTTTACAAACACACTAAAGGCTAAAACCTGGAATCTTAAAGCTCCGAGGAAAATTAAACTTTTCCTTTGGAGAGCACTCTCTGGAGCATTGGTAGTGAGAGAGGGGCTTAAAATTAGAGCCATTATGGTAGATGACCTATGTCCAATTTGTGGTGCGAAATTAGAGACTATAAATCATTACCTTTTCTGGTGCTCACCTACAAGGCTAATGCTTTCCTTGGCCTATCTACCACTCCTTCAAGAAGTTTTCTCTAAGAACTCTCTGTTCACAAACATAGCATACCTAATGAACAAAGCCTACAATGCTAATAATAGGCAAGATTGTTGGTTAAAGTTCCCATGGGTTTTATGGACCATTTGGAAAGCCAGAAACTTAAGAACCATACAAGGTCTAAGTCAGGACTTACAGAAACTGGTCAGAAAAACTATGCTTGAGGAGAATAATTGGTTTCAACTGGATAAAGCAGCCAGGGACAATCATTCAAAACGGCAACAGAAAGTCTGAACAAGTGAGATTGATGGTGAAAGGAACTATAGTTTCACTGCTAACTAGAAAATCATTTCGGCTAATAATAGCAATCTCAATGTTGCTCTGCTACTCATAACCTATAATGGGGAAGAGATTCTGATGCATACTAAACATGTGTTAATTGGATCCCACTCACTTATAAACCTCGAATTCTTAGGACTCATGAGGGTACTGAAAACTCTAATTAAACTAAGAATCCAGCAAGTTGAGATCAGAATGAACAACAAAACTACTTATGGAACAGTTACTAATCCATCTCAATGGCCAAGGTACAGGTCGTGGATCAAGAAAATTTAGTCTCTTATGGCTAATTTCGAGGCAATTCACTTTAGTTCCATTCCAGTGAAGAGGAATTATAAAGATGCTTCCATTGCAAAACGTGTGACATGAGAGGGCATATATGAAGACTATGTTGCTCGTGGAGAACCTTTTTGGCTAAGGCAAGGCACACACAAAGTCAAATAAGCAACTAACCCCCACTCTCACTGGTAAATCGATCATTTCTACGAAACACTTCCAGGTTCTTTCTATCATTCAAACTTCACATCAGCATCCTCAAGTGTGTCTTAATTAGTCATAAACCAAGTAGATGCCTCCGGTTATTTTTTCTCTTTTGGGCTAGGCCTTTTAGAATTGCTAGTCAATCATGGGCCGAACATATTTCATAGCTCCTTTTCCCGACCTAATCTCAAGCCTCCTCTTTTTCATCTTTAGCTTTCACTAGGTTATTTATTTAGAACACTAATAAAACCAATTAGCTTAATCCCATCTTGCACAGACAGGACTAAGAGTCAACCTAGAGTTTAGTTTGTCATTATCTTCCCTGTTCTCTCTTTACACTGACTGATAGGTAATGATTACCTTTTTGGAAACTACTTTTAGCAATGATGCATCTGGGTAGTACATAAAGAATTTTCATTTATTTTAAGTGCAATGGGAACTCAATATGGTTTTTTGGAGCATCGAAAATTCTGTCAAGTGGCAAATGTGAGAACAACAGCTAATCAAAATCATCACGCCTGCACCTGGAAAATAGCAAAATCCTTTTGTGTGATTCACTGTTGTCTTTGGCTTCTTCATGCTTCCATGCAAAATACATCAAGATTTTCAAGATCAACAACCAATAAAGGCAGAAGAAATGGAAGAGATAACTATCATAAGCCTGAAATTTTGCCTATATATAGATAGAGAAGCAAGGATACACACCACCAAACAATAAGAAAGATGGATAACAACATATGGCAAGCTTTAAATCGGTTCGAGTTTGGACGCAATAACGTTGTGATCTACCTCTTAGGGCTGGTGTACCACGAGATCCAGATGAGGAATAGGAAGAGCTTCGTTCGTCCCCTTAATCTAGTGGAGCAGAACATCCATGATCTCATTGAAGACTTACCCAAAGACTGGTGTTTACATACTTCCGTTTAAGGCAGAATGATTGAAAAAGAGAAAGCTCAGTTCTTTTTCACATATGAAAAAGATCGGAATGCTATCTTTAGAATGCAGCTGCTTCTATATAACGGTTGACTTCTCGCAGTGGAAAAATGGTCGGACAACTCATCTTCAAGGCCCATCTCTAACGTCCAACTATAGATGCAGATCTGGTATCTCCCTTTGCAATATACTTTTGAATCTACAGTAAGAATGACTGCCTCCTCTGTTGTTGAGGTCCTTGATGTTGACCTGAATGAAGTCTCTGTCATGAAACCAGTTCTTATTAGAGTAAAGATCAATTTCAACATGGGGGATCATCTCCGGTTCTATAAGACTGTGTATTGTCAAAATGATGATCGCTTTCAAGTCTAGCTTCACTATGAATGGGTCTCTAGATTATGTTTCAACTACCAGAAGCTCACGCACAAACCACCTTTTGCACCTATGTTTCCAACTCCAATGGACTACTTCATCGATCCACTGGTCCCAGAACCGGAGCATTTCCTAGGATCAGACAGCTACATTTCCTCTAAGGATTTCTCCACCAAATCTGATTCCCTTGCTACTCAACCACATTCATCAAACTATGGAAGTAATAATGAGCATGATAACACCACGTATAGTATCAGAGTCACCATCGAAGATGTGCTCATTAGTCCTCATGACACTTTTATGGTTGATGTCAATGTTGAGCCTTTGATCTTGGAACTTCCTCATTAGTCCTCATGACACTTTTATGGTTGATGTCAATGTTGAGCCTTTGATCTTGGAACTTCCTATCCCAGTAAATAAAGACGTTTTGGAAAATTGCACAACCAAATCAATGGTAACAAATAAGGACATGAGAGCTAATGTAAAGCAGAATCTAATGCCAAATGCAGATGAAGAGCCAACTCAAGCTATTAAGGCAAACAAGGATGCCAGGGACACTTAGTCACCGTCGTCTTAACCAAATCTAGTCTGCTGCTTATGTGTTTTCGGGAGTCAAGCTTAGTCGTTTTTGTTTTTTTCTCTAATAATTATATCTGGCTAAGTTAATATGTCTAGTCTAAGTGTTTGTCCTTAGGTGGAGTCTTTTGGTTGAAGGCTGTGAAGTTCACCTTCCTCTCTTTTGTACTGAGGTCTTATTCGGGCCTCTTGTAAGATTGTTAATAAAATGTTAGTTCGGAAAAAAAAAGATTAGTGAAAGAGACTGTATGATTGGATTTGGCGAGGAGTAGTAGATAGCAAGATGTTAACAACATATATACGATCAATCTATTTAGTTATTATCATGATGGATTATTAGATCACGATTTATGAAGGTTGAAACGAATTTAATTTGTATTGTTGTTGTCTTGACAACGATATCCGTTATTTACTTAGCCAAGATAATATGAGCCTAAACTAAATAGAAAAAATTCATTATATTGGTATTTTGGTATATAAGCATGAAGTTATAGCCGAAGACAGGTGGCCCAGTGGTGGTGGTCATTTTACAAATTTTCTCGTATCAGAGTTCGATTTCTCCCTGATACATGAGGAAGAAAAAAAAAAGAAATTTTAAGATATGGGTTTTGGTTATGGATCGGACTTTATCGATCTAATTATACTAAGGTTGACAAAAAAAACCATGAAGTTATAAAAGAGTAAAATATTACAAAAAAGTTAATTATGAAAAAAGAAATTGATCTAATAAGAGTTTATATCAAATGATTAAATATTTATTTCTGTCGGTTTATATACCAAAGTTTGAATCTAGAAAAACATACTATCCACAAGACGGTTTAATGATTGGAAAGGCCTTAAACAAAATTAAAAGAAAATAAAAAAGATTTGAGTCCTAAACCTTACTAAAGAAAATAAATTATTTTATGTCCTAAGTATTTGCTTATATAGCTTATGTCATGAGCAGGACTTCCTGATTGTCACATATATGATTGTCCCATGTTAAAAGCTAAAAAAATTATTTTATGGTCAAACTTTATCGATGCTACAACAAAATAAACTCAACCATAAATAGACAACATTTTGGTGATGATGAGATTAAAAGAATGATGTCCGGAGAAACCATAATGGCAGTAGAGAGTTAAACATTGCCTGCAAGTGGCAAAGATCGGTATATCTCTCTATCTATAAATAGTTTGTAGATATTGTAATATGTCAAGCCATCATCATGGGCTTCTTGATCACACGTCATGATATTATTGATCATACAATTATGATTTATTTTAGTATCATTGGATATAAAACAAAATGGTATTACAAAATTAGTATTATGTATACAACACCTGCCAAAAACTTCATTTTTTGGAATATAAAGGGGCTGTAGAATAATGGTCAACATGTTGACAAAATAACATATAAATTTTGAGTGATAGTATACTGACATAATAGGCCCATACAACACAATTTTGTTGGTTCGAATATATAAATATGAAATAAGAAAGATGCGAATAATGTAAAAAGACAAAGTGGAGAAATGATGGAAAGTAGGTCCAAAGGAAAAAGACAACAATGACATGCCCATTGACACTCACTCATATAATTCTTACATTAGTTAACCAAAATAACATAAGATTATATTAACACTAACTCATTAGTGGCCCTGTCCTAAAGCTGGTAAAGTATCTGCTTTAAGCGCCAAAATAATATAAGAATTAAAAGGGCATCAAAATCTCAGAAATCTATTGTAGTCTAGTGGTTAGTCCTTCCATTTATATTTAAGGTCTCAAGTTCGAGCCTTTAAATGTATATTTTGTTTTTATGTTTATATTATATGGACTTGAAATTTAGGTTTTGCTTTAGGCATCCATTTTTATTGGGCCGGCCCTGACTAACTAAATAGTTTTAATACATCACTTTTGAGGAATTAAAATATATTTTTGGCAGAGTTTTTTTCTGTTTAGAATAATCTAACCAATAACTCTAATATTAAGGGTTTGAGCCCACCTCACAACAGTTAATAGATTATAAGAAAATTTCGGTTTATAGATTAGGCTTTACCAATACAATTATTGAAAAAATATATATAATATACTCACATATAAGATTGCTTTTGTAACAATTGAAACAAAACTTACAAACAAGTACTGTTTTTTTTTGGTCTGCAACAAATAAGTATAGTTTGCTAATTGTCCCATAGTAAATTAGTATAAATGATATTCATGATTCTTATATAGTGGAATTATTGTTTTTATTTCATTACTTTAGGTTTTCGTTGCTGATATTTGCTAAAATATGGTCGGTGTGTGTTACTAGTAATTGTGTATAATATAATTTAAGTAATACAGTTTTGCATGTAGTCTTCAGTTTTGGCTAATGAGCTAATCAGTTTTAGTTTAATATTGACAAAAAAAATAAATGATAAAAATTTATTATTATTTTGTTTATTAAACAATTGATGACTGGCAAATGTTTGTTAGTATTGTCAGATGTATTACTATAGAATTCAAAGTCGCACATGTTAACCCAAAACAATTATATAACAACAATATATTCAGCTTTAGGCTTGAAAGTAATAATAAATTTTAGAGCACTGCATAAAATTAATTATTTATTATCGAAGGATGTTTCCTGATTTGATTATGAGATAATATCCTCGTGTCTCTAATAATTTAAAATCATTATCTGATGTCAATTCTTCATCCTTCCAACCTTGCAATTATATAATATGGAGACTAAAATAATGATAACGATACAATTACTGAAAAGACACATGTTAGCAAAGAAAGAAAAGACACATGTCTTATAATGTTCTTAACTATTAATTATTCATAAAGGTTAATTCTATGATAAATATTAAAATGAAATCTTATAAAAATAAACGACTTATGATTAGAAAAAAAAATGATGATCAATCCACAAGAACTTAGCCCATTAGGAAGACTGTAAGAGCCTAAATAGACCTATATATTTTTCGGGCTAATCTAGATTCCGTCTGCTTACGGCCCATATAATTATATATGGCAACTAGTTACACGTGTCACTTTTTAGCATGAAGGACAAGTGACTGTCACGTGTCATTATATAAGTGGAAACTGAATAAACCGGTAGTAAAAAAGTTGAAGTTAAGTGACGAGTAATTACAACGAATACGACACGTGGAAATACGTATCCATGTGAAATCCGTAATTAACTGAGGTGAGATTTCTAATTCATCTAAAATTTATACTAATCCCAAATTAGCAATATAGTACAAATAATTCCAGTAATTTCAGGATTGACGAATCTTATTTTAAATGGTAATTGAAGTTAAATCAGCTTTTGTTTTGGTATTATCCAAAACTTCAAATTCTTTTTACATCTAATTGGATATAATCACAATTGACTGATGATTATATATTTACACATAAAAAATCTTATAGTGGAAATTTTAAAAATATTTATGAAATCAGATTTACACTAGTTTTCGTTTTTAATTTCATAGATAAGTGTTTATAAAGTGATGATAATGAGATATTCTTTTTGCACATCAGATAAAAATGTCTGTTTCATGATTCAATATTTCAAGAATATAATGAATGGTAAAACCTAAAAAAAATTCTTCAATCGCTTAAGATTTTCCAAATACAGAACAAAAGTTGATTAGCTTCTTAAATTTTCGATTATTCGCACAAGCTCTGAGCCATCAGTGATAAATTCTGCTTTCATATACAACTCTATCATGCTCACCATTGCCCAGAGTAAAGTTTCAAACTCAGCATGAAAAGCTAAGAATTTGAGATAAAATATAGAATTGTGTATTGAAAAGGATTTTCTCGCTTATGCCTATCTAATTATACTAAAGGGTTTCAAATCTTCCCAACTCTTCCTCTTTATCGGCAAAGAGCTCTTATTTCAGTCTCATTAAAGATTATGGTGGCTCATATTATCCTTATAGTTAAAATTCTTTCATTTTCTCTTATTCCAATCATGTTACTTGTGATTTTTTTCCCTTTCTCGACTGTCAGGCAGCTGAATTTTGATTTGATTATCAATGAGTTACCTTTTACAAACTCGTAATTAGTGTACTTATGGGTCTGACTTGCGTGATAAGTGCATCCACCTCAAACCATGCTTTTTCCTTCTCCGGCGAGCAACTCTTCTCCAGCAACGAGTTTTTCGAGGTACAGTGGCATCCAACCTGTAAATTGCAATCAATGCTATCTCTCTAGATGATGATACCATAACCCTTCCGAATAGTCCACGGTTCAGAGTTTCCAATGCAAATACGAGTAGCTTGATTATGAAGCTACTTAATCATGACTGCCAAATAATGGTGAAGATAATTGAGGCCATGCCTAGGATATGGAGGATGAAGGAACATGTGTGAGGAATTTCCCATTGAGGAGAGCGTTTCCAATTTATATTTCAAAGAGAAGAAGATTTTCAGACTGTTTTAGCTGAGCGCCCTTGGTTCTATGCTAACTAGATTATGGTTATGGAAAAATGGCTTCACGATCCACCAGCGAATTTCCTATCTAAGATATTTGTATGGGTGCAAATTCGCAACATTTCAGTAGATTATTATACTAAACAAACAATTGAACGGCTGGCTGCTATAGTTGGCGAGGTGGAAGATGTTATGTATGATCTGAAAGCATCACAAAAGACGGATTATATGAGAGTTAAGGTTGCTATCAATATCAGCACTCCTGTGAAAGAAGCACAAATTCTAAGTCTCCCATCTGGAGAGAAAGTGGCAATTGGATCTGAATACAAGAAGTTAAGGAAACATTGATTTCACTATTAGCGTTTAACCCATGAAATGGTGATGTGTCCAAAGAACAAGAAAGAGGAACAAGAGGCTGGTATGAACGCAAAATAGAGGCAACGCTTCGTAGAGGATCAGAGCAAGGTATTAAAATGTCGAGGAATATGATATCATCTCTCCTGCATAACATATTGGAAGCTCTACCAGGCTTCCCTCAATTATTAGCTAAGTTAGCACTTATGGAGAGAATATGACAATCCAATACATCCAGCACTCTGAACCTAGAGAAGGTAGAGCACACATCCTTCAAGTGCAACAAGGTGCTGAAGAAGAAACTGGAAAAGAAGAATCATCACATACATGAACTCTGAGCCTAATTAACATTACAGTTGATCAAGCCATTGCTATTGAGGGAGAAGGTGAAACCCAGATAGCACTGACGAAGACACAGACAGAGAAATGGAGAAAGGTGAACGAAGAGCAAAATGCAATCAAACTATAAGAGGTGGAGATTTCTTCTACGAGAAGCCTTGGTGATTTAAACCATTTATCTTCTCCACCGACCTTTCACGTGGGACAATTTAGGAGTGGTGATACTACAACTAGTAAAACGAAGAAGAAAGCTAGAGGATGACTAGCTGCGTGGCTAAGGAAATAGAGAAGCATTGCAATAGTTTCTTCTCCTCAAATACCAGAAAGTCCAACACGTATACTGGGAGAGAGCGATAAGAGGAGGGGAAGTGACTTGGAGACAAAGCCTTCTAAAAAGAATAAAAAAAATTTGAGTGATAAGGTGAACAAAATCTGCAAAAAGAAGAATAGTGGCAAAGAAACTGAATCAAAGAGAAAGAATCAGGTAATTACCAAGACAGTTCAATATATTGAGGAAATCACAAGGAAATATTTCTTGAATTTTATGTTTCTCATTGAAATCAAGTAAAGATAAGACTATAAAGCTGGAGGAATCGATTGGCTATAATAATATGTCAACCGTTGACCTTATAGGTTTATGTGGTGGACTTGCTATGTTTTGGAAGGATACTTTTAATGTTTTTGTTTTGTATGCTGATAAAAGTATTATCGATATGAAATTCATAATGAATTCAATTTGCTTTTATGTGTCCTTCATATATGGTGATCCAATCTTTAGTAAGCGAAGACAAGTATTGGATCATCTTTTCTCCAGTGGATTAGAATGTGATGAACATTGGATCCTGATTGGCGATTTTAACAAATTGCTAGATAATTTGGAAAAGCATGGTGGTCCAACACGCAGAGAATCCATATTTTGAGATTTTCGAGACATGATTTCCAATTACAAACTGAAGCAGCTGCACAGCTCTGGTAATACATTCTCTTGGACAGGATGGAGAGATAATATTTGGATTCAGTATCGAGTAGATTGTAGTTTCAGAAATAACAATTGTTGTAAGCTGTTTCCCCAAATTCTGATGTAGTATTGGGATATATGGGCATCTTATCACATGCCAATCTTAGTATTCTTTAGGGAATCAGAAATACAGCAGGATAAGATAAGGTTTACTTATGATAGTAGATGAGCGTCCAAAGAAGGAATTAAAGATGCAGTCACAAAGGGTTGGAAGGCAGAGTGGACAAGACCGCAAACCACATTAGCTAATTGAATCAGATGATGTAGGAATGAAATTTTAAAGTGGAAAAATCTATAGGTACTAACTCATGTTAGATTATTTAACAGTCAAAACAAGAGATTGAAATAAAAAGTTGAAAGACAAATCCGAGTAGTGATGTGTTAAGACACATGAACAAGGAACTTGTAGCGGCTTATAAAGAAGAAGAAAATATTGGAAGCAGAGAAGCCATATTCAATGGTTGCAAGCTGGAGACCAAAACACACAATATTTTCACAATAGTGTGAAAAGTAAGAAGGTTAGAAACCGAATTCAGATGCTCTGATATGATCAAAATCGAGAGTAGATGGCTGAAGGTTCTGAAGGTTAGGTAGTTGTGAGCTACTTTAAGAAGTTATTCACAAGTGTGCATTCCCAAAACATTGATATGGTGGTAGCAGACCTCGGAGAATGGATTACTTCATATATGAATTGCAGGTTGACATCTCGGGTGACAGACGAGGTGATTAAACTTTCAGTTTTTGCAATTGATGGAAGGAAATGCCTGAGTGCAGACGGATTTTTTGCTAAATTCTATCAACATTTCGGGGATATCTTAGGTCTGAAAGTGTGTAAAGCCATTCACACCTTCGTTGATACAGGCTGTCCACCCTCAAAATAGAATTTTACTCAGATATGTATTATTCCAAAGGTATCAAATCCTACAAGAATGAGCGAGCTTAGGTCTGTAAGACTATGTTTGGTTCATTATAAATAGTATCTAAAATTCTATGTGGTTGCCTTAAATGAGTCCTTCCTGAGATAATATCATCTACTCAAGGTGTTTTTGTGTATAGCCAGGTTATCTCTGATAACATTATAATAGCACATGAGCTGATTCACTCCCTCCAAACTAATGTTCCAACGTCTAGGGGTACGATAGGGTTAAATGCACATTTATGGAAAGACTACTTGAGAAACTCAGGTTTAATGCTATTTGGATCCACTAGATAATGCTATGTGTTACATCGATTACATATATAATATTACTTAATGAAAACTCTCATGGTCTTATCAAACCGAAATGTGGATAATGACAAGGTGACCCACTAATTCCTTTTCTTTTTAACCTTTGTGTTGAGGGATGAGTGTATATCTTAAACAAAGCAGAAATTGATGGGAAGATTCACGGATTGAGGATAACACCATCTGTACCTACAGTACACCATTTACTGTTTGCTGACGACAGCTTGGTATTGTGCAAAACCATTATGGAGAAAAGTAAGGCAATACAAGACTGCTTGAAGCTATATGAGTCTATCTTTGGTCAGAGTATTGACTTCTAGAAGTCGTCGATATTCTTTGGCAACAAAGTGGGAGTGGCTGTCAAGCAACATGTTAAGAATACACTAGGTATCATGATAGAGAGTGGTTAAGGTATGTATATGGGGCTACCTGAATGCTTTTTAGGCTCCAAGAGAAACATTCTAAATTTTCTATAAGAAAATATGAGATCGCGTATGAATGGTTGGTATGCGAAATCGCTTTCACAAGGCATGAAGGAAGTATTGCTGAAGACGGTTGCTTCAACATTACCCACTTATATAATGATGTGTTTTAAGCTACCAATCCATACTTGTAAGAAAATTACAACAACAATGTGAGAATTCTAGTGGAGTAGTGGGGACAACAAAAAGAAAACCATGGCTTGCTTGGTAAAAGTTATGCAAGAAAAAAGAGGAAATGGGCTTGGATTTTAAAGACATTCAAAGATTCTACAAAGTTCTCCTTGCGAAGCAAGTTTGGTGAATTATCAATAATCCAGATTCACTATTGTTAAGAGTGCTAAAAAGCAAGTATTTCCCAAACACATCCTTTCTAAAATGCGGAGTTGGACCAAGACCATCTTACGAATAGAAAAGCATTCTACATGGAAGGGCACTTTTGGAGAAGGGATTAGGGAAGCAGATCAGAGATGTTCATACAACTAAGATTTGGATAGAGAAATGGTGTTTGGATCCTCGTCCGCAAGTTCCAACACGAATGCATCTTGATCTGGATAATGATGATGTTGTTGCAAACCTCTGAGATGAATCTTATGAGGTTGGAATGCACAAAGGCTACAACAACTATTCAATTAGGATATTAGAAGCACCGCTCAGCTAAGGATCAAGTGTGATAAGATGGATGTCTACAGATGGTTGTTGAATACAAATAGAGTATACGACACTCGAAGTGGTTACAGGCTTGCTGAGGAACTTGCCACTGTCCACAACTCACAGAATGTTCCAATGATTGAAAAAGCGACATGGCAGCAGATTTGGTGAGTTAAAACATCTCTGAAAATCTGCCACTTTTTATAGAAAACGTTAGTTGGGGCTCTAGCAGTATCAAAATAATTACAACATAGAGAAATAAGTCAAAATGATCAATGTGTGGCATGTATAACAGCGTGAAAATAATTAACCACATGTTGTTTAACTGAGGTAGCATCTACAATATGGAACTTAATGCATATTCCGATACCATCTAGTGGCTTCTCTGATACATTAATCTTTACTAATGTACACTACTTGTTGCGTTGCTAAAAGAACAAGGACATTCTAGAGACTACTAGAAGAACGATTCTGTGGTTTTTATGGCACATTTGAAAACACGAAACACTTTAGTCTTTGAAAACACTAAGTATAACCCGAGTCATATTGTGGAAAAGCATTGGAAGATGCTGCTGAGTGGTTTCATGCTAACAAAATGAAGAGACGCAATGTGCTAATATATGTGATGATGAAGAGTGAACCTATCATTGGCAAAAACCATCAATTTCATGGCTTAGGTGTAACTTTAGCTATTCATGGGACTCAGTGGCTAGATTAAGTTGTGTGGCTTGGATAATCCGTGATAATTATGGTAAAGCTATACTACATGGACGATGAGCTTTTGCCAATGTTTCAACCATTGCAAGCGGCTCTGGTGAGTTGTTTACATGCAACATAAAGTGCATAACATACACATCAAAAGAAGGTAATTTTTGAAGGGGGTTCCGAATAAATATGGACGATCCTAAACTCCCTATCGCAACATTATTCACGTACAGGTCTGATTGCTCAAATGAGAAAAACACCTTGAATCACTCCATAATTTGTCAACGAATTGGGTTCTGAAAGCTGGAAATCAAGTTGCAAGTGCAATTGTACAGTCTGTCATTGATGGAATGAGGTATAGTCATATATAGCAAGTGAAGGGCCAATGTGGGTCCAACATGTTATTGACCTTAAGGTTATATAACATGTTGGTCCAATCGTGCAGCAGCTTAGTATTTGTTTATAGTTTCAATCTTTTATGCATGTATCTATTGATACGCTCAACCAAATTGTAAGACTCAACCTTTTGATTATTAATATATTTCACTCTTTTGTGGAAAAAAAAAGAAGCTAAAAAGTTTCTTATGATGCCTCGGCTTTCTATACACACCTGACACTATGACTTTATATGGTTTGAAGAAAACATGCGGATGAAATGCAGTTAAGTCCATCTACATTAGTATTCTCATTCATATATTTATGTTGCACGAAAAAAAAAATTTTAATTGATCTTCAAACAAAAATCAGAAAAAGGGGCATGCACTCCTATCTACATATACGTCCAATCTGCAATTTTTTAATATTTTACTTAATGTAATTATGTAACTCTATTAATTCACTATAACTCTATTCATTCCCTATCATTTTTGAAAGAAATTTTCACATTACAATTCCTTAAAGAAAGTATTGCTACTAATCAATCAATTTATTGATTTCTTTCGTTATTGTTGTTTTCTGTTATTGGAATAAACATTAATGAATTATCGCATATGATGTGATATTTTATTTTCATTAGAATAAAAATCGTTTTATGTGTTGAAAAAAATAAAAATCCTTTGGTATCAGATTTATTTCTCTATCTTTCAAATGTTAGATTTTTTTATTGTTTGTAATCGTATTAGTATAATCTAATTCGCAAGCAAAACTAAAGTAGATGTATTCTTCACTAAATTTTCATTTCTAGCCAGCATATTCAACTTACAGTCTCAACTAATCATATAAATAAAGTCCTATGGCAAACACTATAAAATATATTGTAAATTTGTTATGGGAAAATCAAAATATTACATTTTATTTTTTGTTTTATATGTTCTATATAATCTTTATGATTTGTATATATTATGCTTGATTTACATGATCTGTATTTTCTATTTGCATTTAGTATTCAAAACTGACATTTGGAAAGAAAAATTAGACTAGTAACTTACACTAGTTTTTCATCTTATTTATTTCAGAGGTATTAGTAAAAAGAAGATGGAGATCATTGCAAAATAAATAATACAGGAAGGGTAAAAATAGTTAAAGATGTTGTATGGAAGTCAAATTGATCTTTTCATAATTAATATATAAATTTTTAAAGAAGTAATTACTTAATTAGTCTACAATTATACTTAAATGACTTAAATAGTTTCCAAAAAGTTTGACAAAAACAAAAAGTATGGAAAAAGTCACAAAAAATTGACTTGTCCACTTATTTTCATGCTATTAAAAAAATTGTAAAAACAAAAAAAGAAAAAAAAGAAAAAAAAATCTACAAAAGAAACCTTAAACGTTTTTTCTTAATTTTTTCTTCTTGGGTTGTCATCTTCTTATTCTTCTTCCAAAAATCTTCTTCTTCACCAAAATTTCATCTTTTTCTTCAACTTTCTCTACTTTGTTCTACATATTGAAGGTAATGTAGTATATCTTTTTCGATTTCGAACTTTGATTTGTAAGGTTTCAAAGATTTTGATTTTTTAGGGTTTCAGACATTTCATTGACATGCATTTTGATTGAGTTTTTACTGGGTTTAGTCTCGAGTTTCTGGGTTTATTCTCAATTCTTAGTTTGGTAATTTGGTTGATTTTGGTTGATTTTGGTTTTCTGGGTAGAGTTAGGTAGTTTTGATTATGGGTACTCGATAGTGTGGTACAGTTTTGTAGAGTTAGGTAGACTTAGGTAGAGCTAGTTCATTGTGTGGTACAGTTTGGGTAGACTTAGGTAGAGGTAGTTCATAGTGTGGTAGAGTTTGGTAGACTAAGGTAGAGGTAATTCATAGTGTGGTAGAGTTAGGTAGACTTAGGTAGAGCTAGTTCATCGTGTGGTAGAGTTTGGTAGAGCTAGTTTATAGTGTGGTAGAGTTTGGTAGACTTTGGTAGAGCTAGTTTATAGTGTGGTAGAAATTGGTAGACTTTGGTAGAGCTATTTATAAACTGTTTTATCGTTTATTTTCCATAGGAGCACATGTATAGAGGGAGAGCAAAAGTACCCTAAGAGGGTCCTGTCAACTGGATTCCTGCCCTTGATCAACAGAAGCATAAACCACTACTGCACATTAAAAAAAATAACTTCGATGAGGGATTATATTGGCGTTTATGCTTACGAGGACATTGAAATAATTCTCAATTTGCTATTATACTGAAGTTTTCCGGCACAAGGTTCTCATGGGCAAGAAAATATGTGCAACACCTGCTGGGAATATGCTTGACACACCAAATCTGAATGAGCTGTGGGTGTTGGCCGATGACCGTCCAATCCGATTTTCTTTGAATGAGTTTCAGCATATCACGCAGATGTAGTGTGGGTTGCTTGATCCTAATGATGCGAGTTTAGCGGTTGGGGATTTATGGGCTGACATGGGTTTAATCAACGGTGATGGTCCAAAGTGGGTAGAGCTTGAAGATGTATTAAAGGTATACAAGGAGTGAGATTTGGCTAAGAGGAAGCAGGTGGGGTTGCTGGTGGTTTGGTATGTCGCAATTTTTTGTTTTCACACCAATAGTAAGATCCCAGTTTACCATGACAAATTGGTGATGGATCCGGAAAATTTTGAGAGGCATCCGTGGGGGAGAGTAGCCTTTGACTCCCTCCTCAAATCGGTCTCCCAAGCATCACGGGCAGCTTCTATGTTAAAATTTTACGGTATTGTGTATGTGCTTCTCATATGGGCGTTCGAGTATATCTCACAACTAGGAACAATGTGTGGAGGTAAAAGAGAAGGCCAGATTCCACTTATGCAGTGGGCATCACGCAATTTCCATGCAATATATATGGAGGATGTCTTCGAAGCTGATAAGATGGCATCCGGTAAAAACAAGGTAAGATTCCTCCATTGGCAGATCTTGATAGTTGGTATGTTTTGTTGTAGAGCTATGGTGGACTTGGTTGACGTGTGGTAGATCTTGGTGGAGAACGTATGTTGTATGGTAGACCTATGGTAGACTTTAGCTGACGTGTTGTAGATCTTGGTAGAGTATGTTTGTTGTGTGGTAAAGATATGGTAGAACTATGGTAGACTTTTGTTGACATGTGCTAAATCTTGGTAGAGTACGTTTGTTGTGCGGTAGAGATATGGTAAAGCTATGGTAGACTTTTGTAGATGTGTGGTAGATCTTGATAGATCTTGTTTGTCGTCTAGTAGAGCTATGATAAATTTTTGGTAGACTTTGGTTGACGTTTGGTAAACATTTGGTAGAGCTATGGTAGACTTTAGTTGAAGTGTGGTACACCTTGGTAGATTTTGGTTGACGTTTGGTAGAGTTCAGTTAACTTAGTATATATTTCATGTCTCACTTATTTTTGCTTTTTTCTAGGTTCGTGTGGTGCACCTTCTTGACAAACCTTACAATGATATATACCTGGTGTAGCCTGGAAATGCTTGGGATCCCAAAGTTGATAAAATGATCCGAGATATTCTTGATGGGAGTTTAGATGAGACGTTTTGGGCTATCCCGACTTCTACAAGTAGGAAGGCTGATGTGCCCCCATGTGAACTCTAAAGTGCCAAAAAGGCAAAGTCAAAGGTGCCAGAGAAGCTAGAGAAGAAGAAATCTATCAAGAAGAAGAAGACTCACAATAGTCCAAAGGCAAAGGAGACTCTGAAGGAAAATGAGTTATTGCCTGATATGACTTTGGCTGAATTTCAAAAGTTGTCTAGGGAAAAAGAAAAAGAAAGAGAAGGATAGGGAGTATGAGGCCTAAAAACAAGGTAAAGAGAAGGATATGATGTTAAAAATAATGCAGTCTATAAAGAAGGTTATTGATGTGATGGTATTCGATCAAGTTAACACGTCCAAACGGCTTGCAAGACTGGAGGAGAAAAGAGTAGACCAGGCGGTGACGGATGAGTGGCTGTGTAGGCTTGAGGAAGCCATGTCACAGCAAAACTCGATCAATGTTTGCCTCCTTAAGGCATTGGAGAGTAAACTATTGGAGGAGGTGATAGCCTTGGAAGAGCCTAATAAGTCTGTTGATGTGGATGAAGGTGAGTCTACTAAAAGTGAGGCACGAGAAGAAGTTGTTAAGGCCTCATCTGGGGAGAAATTGGCACATAAGATTCTACTTGATTATGACTGAACCGTATCAAAGACCTAATTATGTTGTATAAATTAGATTATGACTGAACCGTATCAAAGACAGCAAACCACTAACCCTTTGTCCTCATCATTGAAAATTGTTAGGAACCCAGAGGTTAGTAGTCAGCTAAAACTCTAATTCAAACTCCTGCTAGGATTTGGAGTTCTCTCAAGATGGTTCCCAGCTTGCGATCATAAGTCTGAATGAAGATAGTGAATTTCAGATTTTCGACAATACAATGAAGTTTGATAAAAAAAAGTGAGTAGATATATATGGAGGACATGTTGCCCTAAGCAGCTAGACCATGTACCCTTCTTGTGAACCAGGTATTTAGTTTGCTAGAATTTGTAGTTTGGTTTGGTGGAGGTTTGGTTGAGGTAATATTTAATGTAGTAGATTTTGGTAGACTTTGGTAAAGTTTGGTGGAGCTAAGTATTAGTGTAGTAGACATTGGTGGAGGTTTGGTTGAGGATTATTTGAGGTAATACTTAACATAGTAGAGTTTGGTAGAGTTTGGTGGAGCTAAGTATTAGTGTAGTAGACGTTGGTGGAGTTTGGTGGAGGTTTGGTTGAGGTAATACTTAAAGTAATAGACTTTGGTAGAATTTAGTAGAGTTTGGTAGAGTGTGGTGGAATTAAGTATTAGTGTAGTAAACATTGGTGGAGCTTTGGTAGAGTTTGAACTAACTTTGTTAGACCTACGATTTCTATGCCTAACTGATAGAGTAATGTTTTGTTTTTAATTTAGATATCCCCGTTTGAAGGAAATTTTTTAATTAGGCGCATCATAAATGATGACATAGCGCCTATCTAATACAATCCATTCGGGCCAGTACATTGTTCCAAAGTTGATCGGCTTTGTATCCTTATCACACGCAAATTGTAAGGCTCTCATATTCTCTGTTAAAACAATTTTAATGTATGAATCCATACTATTTTGGTATTTGCTAATTATCAAGATTTCCAGGGATAACTTGGTGGATGACATCAGTCCTTTAGCTGAGTTCTATCTCCAGTTGTTGATGTCTAGACATTTGTGGCCAGAAGATCAATACGGATGGTTCACAGATCTGGTAAATTCCTTAATTTTGCTTATCTTACTTGGTAGACTTTGGTTGTGTTAATATTATATTACCTTGTTATGCAGCACATGTGTAGCAGTATGAATGTATTCTGTCGAAGATCTTTGCAGACTCCATCTCTGTATAAAAGTGATCGGATAGCGTTTCTTGATCTTGGACTATGCTTTTGGTAGTGCAAGAAGTACCCGTCCTTCACGGTAAACCCTCAGAAGTATTTGTTTGATGACTTTTTCTGCCAAATGTATTTTGGGAGAGCCCCAACATGGTGTCCAACGAACAAACATTGGTTTCGAGATGTTGACACATTGTACGTTACTCATAAAATCAATAATGTCTATTGGGTAGTGCTTGACATTGATTTAGTTAAGGAGATTGTTTACATATACGATCCTATCCTCTCAGCTGTGTCGTATCAAGTATTGATTGACTCAGTCAGGTAATCTTCATCTACAACTGACTGGTAGAGCATGGTTGATATTTGGTAGAACTTGTTTGATCTTTGGTAGATCTTGATTGATCTTTGGTAGAGCTGGGTTGATATTTGGTAGAGCTTGGTTGATTTTTGGTAGAGCTTGATTGATCTTTGGTAGAGCTTGGTTTATCTTTGGTAGAGCTTGGTCTATCTTTGGTAGAGCTGATGGATCTTTGGTAGAGCTGGTTGATCTTTGGTAGAGCTACGTAGATCTTACTTATGAATGTTAATTACTTTTTTTTATGCAAATAGGCCGTACGCGAGGATGATTCGATATATGCGTAGGACCATGCTACCAAAGGATGCAGAAACATGTTAAAGCGAAGGCTTACACTATCACTAGGGTGAAAGCCACCCACGTGAACCACCAATTTGGTGATTGTGGTATTTACACGCTAAAATTTATTGCGTGTTTAGCCCTTGGACGCGGATTTAAGGAAATACATGATGATTTTGTCCCTTTTATCCACATGAAATTTGTTGAAGTTATGGATGAGCTTCCAATACCAGAGATAATTTCATCCTTATATTCGCTTTCGCATGTGGAAAACATTGATAAGGGGAGAGGGTATTGATTAAGCGTCGCAGGGGTTGCTTATGGAGTGGTAGATCTTGGTAGTTCTTGGTAGATCTTGGTAGACTCACCTTTTCATTAGTAGATCTTGGTAGAGTTTGTATAAGCAATTACAAAACTCTCTTTTGTTAACAAACAAATACTCTCAAAGGGCTAAAATTTTATGACGTAGAAGATGGTCCTATGAGAGTATATCAGTAACATTCATTTTGTAATGGACGAAATTTGCTAATACATTAACTTAACAAAAAATTGCCTTCTTCATAACAAAATTAAAATTGAATAGATATTAGTAGAGTTTAGAAAGATTTAGATATACCTTCTGGTTGACCTTACACATAACATGGATAGACACATAATAGAGTTCGGTAGAGTTACGCACCATGGATAAACACATAATAGAGTTTGGTAGAGTTACACATAACATGGATAGACATATACTAAACATATAATAGAGTTTGGTAGACATTCAAGATTGGACGTCTGCTCTAAATGTTCGAGCATTGTGTCCCACACCTTTACATCGCAAACAAGTAGTCATTTTCCTTGGGCGTTTTTCCTCTAATGAGCACTCAAACCAACCTTTCAACCGCAAGTTCTTTGGTCTATCAGGTTGGTTACATACAACAGGAGGTAAGCAAACTTTACGAGCCACCTCTTCAGGTATTTGAAGTGCTACATATCTTGGCATCACACATTTGGAATATGCATGGTACAAGTAACTCGTATAATAGTAAGGATTTGTGAGCTCGATCTTCGAATGCTGCCATATTCTGCTACAACTAAGGCGTGCACACAAGGTATTTTATCCACGTTAAACATGTTGTATAAACACATTTTCTTCGTCAAATTAACCAAATGTGAGGAGCTCGAGCTCGTGGTAACCGCTTGATTCTCATCAATGTTTTGCACATTGTACTGTGTGGCTTCGAGGAGTCTATTCTGCATGATCAAAAAACAAAAATAGTGTGTCAACCAAACTATACTACACAGATATCCAAACTCCACCAAACTCCACCAAAACTCTACCAAAATCCACCAAGACTCTACCAAACTCCACCAACTATACAAAGCCGTACCTTGAGAAATTTTTTGATTGCTGTAGTGAGAATTGTCGTTGTTGCTCCTGCCTTTGCCCTCCTTTTCGTGAACCACCTTGTTAGCATTTCCCTAATAGCATCTAAAAGCTGCACAATAGGGAAAGTTTGCGCTTCAGCTAACGCATGATTGATAGATTCTGCTATGTTTGACGTGGTGAAGTTGTATCTATTCCCTAAGAAATGTGCACGACTCCATAAACGAAAATCTGACCTTAGTAAATACTCATATAGCCTTCAATCTAATCTCTCTATTTGGCCAAATATTGCACTAAACTCGTCATGCCTATATGCAGTTACAGCCTTCTTAAACAGTTTAAAGGACTCTCCTCCTTTGAAATTGGAAAAAAATATTTTTACGTAGATGGTAAGTGCAGATCCCATGAGCGGCAAGCAGATACACTTTGTTATTGCTTTGACTATTGATCTATGCTTATCCAAAATGATGACCAACTCTTAATCATCGAGAATGACACAGCTGGGTTGTCCAAAAACCATTCCCAAGATTCATCATTTTTGGTATCAACAATACCAAATACCATAGGGAAAATGTTCAAATTCCCATCTTGCATTATTGTCGTGAGAAGAGTCCCTTTATATTTTCCTTGTAAAAGCATTCCATCCACAACAACAATCTTCCTTATATACGGAAATCCTCTGATGCTGGCATCGAATGCAAGGAAGAGAAACTTGAACCTATCATCTCCATCTACTTCCAGCTTGATAAGTGTTCCCGGATTTGCTCGTCTAATCATATACAAATACGAGGGAAGTTCTTTAAAACTATTCTCTGAAGTTCCTGTAACTAGAGCCCAAGCTTCCATTAAAGTACGATGTGCCTTCCAGTACCTCATTTGTACAAAGTTCATACAAAGAGACAAAGTTAAAACTCAACTAAACTCTACTAAGTATATCAAACCTAACTTAACAAAGCTCAACTAAACTCTACCAAACTCTACCACACAGTAGACGAGCTCAACCAAACTCTACCATATAACTCTACCAAACTCTACCACACAGTGGACGAGCTCAACCAAACTCTACCATTTAACTCTACCAAACTCTACTACACTAGTGTTGCTAACTCCACCAAACTTTAGCAAAGTCTACCATACAACTATACCAAATTATACCATAACTATGCCAAACTTTACTACACTAGTGTTGCTAACTCCACCAAAATCTACCAAAGTCTATCATGAAGAAATGTACCTTCTAACCAAAAAATTTTTTCTATGATTCAGCAGCATGATCGGGAAGAACAGGATGCCCAACACCACCAACATAATCCAAGTATAAATGACCAAGAATGTTGGGCGTTGCTTGATATACCCGAGATGACTGCTCCATAACTGAACAAGTGTGTTCTCTATAATATATCTGGATATAGAAATACAGATTCTCGGGATTGTGGCATGAAGCACAGACTCTCCCGGTGCAGTTTGGAACCCAAAACATCACAACCAATAACATCCTCGATGATGATATAACATCAAAGTCAAACCTATGTAAAACAAAATATGTCTTCAACCTTGACTCAAGATCGTCTTTTGTGGGATAAATTTGTCTAACAATTAATTAAAGGGACCTCCTTTTGATGTCTAAGTACTCATCATTAAATGTCGAATATCTTTTCTTAGGAGGAAGTCTATCTTCTTCTTTGCAATTCTTCTGAACACTTGTGAAGTCTTCATCACCAGAGCTTGCACTATCTACATCCTCGCAGTAGCCGAATCTCATTTCCGCTTCCTCATTGTAGTCAACATCTTCATCTTCTTGTTTGAAAGTCTACCTAATTCTACCACATATTGAATTAACTCGACCACACGTTTGATTAACTCTACCAAATGTTGAATCAAATGGTTCAAAGGAAGGCTCGCATTTAGGCTCAAATCTTACA
Organism: Lepidium aucheri; assembly: GCA_900406435.1. Lineage (NCBI taxonomy): Eukaryota > Viridiplantae > Streptophyta > Magnoliopsida > Brassicales > Brassicaceae > Lepidium > Lepidium aucheri. Next base: position 32,911 of record OVBA01001993.1, read on the forward strand.
CATTCTTCCACTGGAACATGAGGTCTCCTTGAAATCTCCACACAAACACAAATTGACTCTTTTCGAAATTGTTGCACATACCCAGGCAATTGCCTTTTGTTGGTCACGAAGATAGGAGGTGTATCTTTTGATAGTTCATGCATGAGTTCATGTGAAATGTAACTCAGTTTTTCCTTGTAGATCTCTTGATTTAGATCGAAATATTCATGCACCATCCTCACAAACTCATCATATCGCATATCTTCACTTAATTCCAAGATTTTACAACCATGAGAAGTATCTATTACAAAGAACCAAAGATTTTGGTCGAGTTTCCAACTCCCATAGACTAAAACGATTTGATCCATAGATCTCGAACAAAGAAAAAGAAGCTCAAAAGATAAGTAATGAGGTAAAGCAACAATGGTGATTTGTGATTTAATGGTGGTTGGCTGCATCGAGTTAGCGAGAAAGAAGGTAGGTGATGAAATAATTAAGGGATAAAATTGTCATTGTACAAACTAGGTTAAACGAGTCATCTCTGCCAAACTCTACCACACTAACGTAACTAACTCTACCAAGCTCTACCACACTATCAAATAAAACTTTTTCAAACTCTACAACACCGTGGACGAGCTCAACCAACTCTACCATATAACTGTACCAAACTCTACCACACTAGCATCGCTAACTCCACCAAACTCTACCACACTATCAAATAAAACTCTACCAAACTCCACCACACAGTGGACGATCTCAACCAAACTCTACCATATAACTCTACTACACTAGCGTCGCTAATTCTACCAAACTCTATCACACTATCAAATAAAAATTTACCACACCGTAGACAAGGTCAACCAAACTCTACCAGAATCTACCAAACATATAAAACCTCAATTATTTAGTGTTTAACAAAATGACATCCTAATTACAGAAATCTAGTAGTCTTTATTCGATAGTGCTTTGTGAAGATGAATTATGGTGTGGTTGACTTTGGTGGATTTAATTGATCTTGGTTGATCTTGGTTGAGCTTGGTTGAGCTTGTGCTGCCATGGCGATAGATCTACGTGATTGGCGCACGCTGACATGGCACAATTCATTAATGGCATTTACATTATTACGTTTTTGTTTACACATCTCAAAAGACAAAATAGCAATTAAAGGAAAAGAGAGTATATGAGTCATTTTGATAATTTTACACTATTTAATTCATTACCCTATAATTCTTTTTTTGTCAATCTTACTATAATTGAATCGACACGGTCCAATTCATAACCAAAGCTCATATCCTAAAATCTCTTTTATTTTTTCTCCTTGCATCTAGGAATACTTGAACCCGGATGTCCGAAAATTTGGAAAGTGACCATTACTACTGGACTACATATCCTTCAATTTACCCTATAATTCTAGAGGAGTTAAATAAATCACTCATTTTTTAAAATGTGTCATAGCTCTTTTTTATATATATAAAGCATAAATAATTACTTTCAAAAACAAAACTAATGTTTGTAGTATTTTTTGTTGGATAAAATATAGTTTGCACAAGTCCTTAAAGATGGCTGAAGTCTAATCATATCATTTATCTCTATTTTCTAAAACTTATCGTATATTTTATACTGTATTCTAGTAATTTTGTTTTGTACACCGGATTATATATATATACTATGATTATATCCGTGTTATAACGTGAGACTCATTGTTTTGATTATTTTTTAAATCGTTTTATTTATATTGTTAGACTCGTGTTGATATTTTGGAATTGTTTTAAGATATTTTAAAGGCTCAAAACCCAAACCGAAATTGATCCGAATTAGAGGAATTGAATCTGGAAAAAAAACACTCTAATAGGTCCTAAATCTATGTACACAAAAAACCAAACTCGAATCCAAACTCAATCTAAATCAAAAACCAAATTTTAGGTTTTTTAGTTCTTCTGTTAAATCTTTTTAATTATGATTTTTATATAAAAATAGTCAAATTCAAACTTGATCTTTACTGAACCAAATTATATCCAAAAATAATATATTTGAATAATTCTTAAACTAAAATAACTAAAATATCAAATTAGATAAATCGAACCTGAGAAAATACCAGAATGTATCCTAAATCTATGTATCGTGAAAATCAAATCTAAACATGTATCAGAACCAAATCAATAACCAATATATTTTTATTAAATATTAGTTTTTTATAGATTTTTCCATTAAATTTTTATTTATTTTGAATTTTTATATAACATATGTAACACAACCTACCTTAAGCGTATTTCTAAAGCTTGTTGTGAACATTAGGTTAACTTTATCGTATAATTCATAACACGGTCAAAATAAAAGTGTCTCCCGTTTTTTTATATGAGATATATATATATATATATATATTAAAGCAGCAAACACTTTCATTTTGACCGTTTTATAAACTCTAAGATAAATTTAATATATAGTTAATACCAGTCTTTAAAAATAGGCTAAAATTTGTTATAAACTTAATACGAAAGATCTCAGAAAAAAATAGCATTAACATCATATATTAGGCTTACGTGTACAAATGCCTTAATTCAAATAAATATCATTAATTCAAAATTTATGTTAGTTTTATTTATTTTTCTACTTGCAATACCTTAATATATTTATGTATACATTATCATGTATCCATCTATAACTCTGTTCATCAAAATTCATGAAGCTTTGCGTATATAAAAAAGATATTTTTATTTTGAACGTGTTATAAATGATATGATAAAACTAACATATGATTCATAGTTATCCTTAAAAAATAGTTTAATGTGGATTTCGTTATAAACTTTTATATAGAATTCAAAAATAAAAAAGAACTAAGAGAAAACTTGAAAAAAGTTAGATTTTAATAGATGTATATTGGGTATAAATTTGACTATTGATTCGCTTCTGGTTCGAGTTGGATTCAATTTTCTGTGTAAATAGATTTAGGACATTCTGGTATTTTGTCGGATTCGGTTCATCTAAATCGGTATGTTGGTTAATTTGATTTAAGACATTCGGATTTTTTTCCTGGATAAAGTTTGGTTTGATATATATTGAGTTCGAGTCTGGATTTTCATATCAAAATTCAAAATTAAAATGATATAATAGAAAACTCTAAAATTTGGTTGTTGAGTTGATTTTGGTACGGGTTTGGGTTCAATTTTTTAAATACATGGATTTAGAATCCATTGAGATATTTTATCATGTTCATCTTCTCTAATTTTGGTTGATTGTGGTAGGTTTTAGACATTTAAAATAACATTTTGAAAATAATATTTAAAGTATCAATACTGATCTAAAAACTAAGTGGATTCGAGTTAAAAAAATAATTAAATATCGTGTTATAACGTGTGTATAATCGTAGTATAACCAATAAAATGCAAGTTATTGTTAGCCAAACTTTAGACACTCTGATAAACATAAGAAGTTTTAACAAACAAAAAAGTCACAAAATTTAATACGAATGTGGGTTATATAATTCATATACAATTCATACATCATGCGTAACAACTTTATAACGGAATAAGATTCTTCATGGAAAAAATTGAAAGAGGATCAAAAAGGAACGAAATAACTTATATTATTTAACTATCAAAGCCAAGTATTGCTCACATTTTATAATGTTTAAATTTTTTACTTATTGGTCTTTAATATAGTAATTTTATCATAGTTTATCACACTTAAGTAAATCGTAAAAGTTGTCTTCTTATTTATTTATTTATTTACTACTAACTGAATCTTATATTTTTATAACTAGTTTTTCTTTTGTTAACTATTTAACTTGTTTAGTTTTATACATTATTTTTCTTGTATAAAACAAATTTTCCTTGTTTCATGGATTGATTAGAAACGGTATTTTAGTTCTCACATTATATTATAAAAAAATTATGTAACTATTTTAAACATTTTTATTTATGTTGACTGTATATTTAAACAGAAGTTCATTGATTAAACTAACTTAGACTTCTTTTTTTCAACAATATTGGGCCATAATTGGTTGGCCCAGTAGCCAAGTTCCTGCATAATATAGGTGTCGGGATTCGATTCCAGAATGTGCAAGTACGTCTGCCATTTAGTGGACTTACCCCTGCCAGTGGATTAAAGACCACTTGCAACTAACTTAGACTTCTTGTTAAACAATTTAACAGGAATTACATAACCCCCGTTAATAAAATTTTGTGTTAATAACTTGTTAATGTAAATAGAATTTTGGGTTACTTGCAAAAATAACCCTTTGACTTAAGTCAATTGCAAATATAACCTACTATTTTCTCTCTCTTCAAATCCTTCAAAAATATCCCTAGTTCTTTTGATAATTTTGAAAATGTCATTACTTTTTTTTTTGGTTTACCATTTATCCCTACCTAAAATTACCAAACTACATATCCAATTTCACATATTTACTAAAATGGCATCTTCTTCAATTCTACCAACAAAATTCAAGCTAGTAAATGGTCATAAATCCTACTTTTTTGGATTGTACATACTTGTAAACAATCTTCAACCACATTATCTCTTATTCTCTCTCAATTTCTATTCATAAATCTCTTTAATTTTCATTTTAACCTTTCAAAAATCTTGAAACGTTGGTTTTCGTCACTTTTGAAGCTACAATAACATGGTTCGAAGCTACATTTCGACATTGTGGGCATCTAGAAAAGGTATATATCATCACTAAGTGAAATCGTTTAAAGATCTGAAAATTTCAAAAAAGTTCCAGAGAGGAGACTTCATGTGAAGTTTCCACGTCCATGGAGACTTCACTTGAAGTCTCTAAGTCAACAGAGATGTTAGTTTTGCAATTGACTTTTTTAAAAATCAAAACAAGAGACTTCAAGTGAAGTCTCCAAATTCTTGTTTGAGAAAAAAAATTTTCGTGGAGACTTCACGTGAAGTCTCCAAAAAAACGAGTTACTTTTGGAATTGACTAAAACATTGACTTTTAAAGAGACGTCTAGTGAAGTCTCCGCGAATTGTGGAGACTTCACCTGAAATCTCCGTATATTGGAGGGATTATTTTTGAAGTTGACCAACCTTTAAATTATTTGAC
>OVBA01001994.1:0-37940 GCA_900406435.1 Lepidium aucheri
TGAAGTCTCCTCCTAGAAATAGTAGACTTCAGGTGAAGTCTTCTCGGAGTAAACTTCACGTGAAGTCTCCTTAATCTGCTATAAGAGTATATATGGAAAGGAGACTTTTGTAAATGTATCTTCTCATATTAGGTCAATGTATTCTGTATATATAATGTAAACGTTACATCTAATGAATTGATTCAGCCTCCATTCTCATATGGTATCAGAGCCCACGATCCATGCTATTCAATCTGATCTGACCCGTAGTTGGTCCAATTGTCGATAACTCAGGCCCAATATTGGTGCCATCGATCCATCCCCGAGCATACGAGATTAATGGTCAAAGAGTCATTATCTCGAGGGGGCGTATTAGGGAATAACATCTCACATCGGAAGTTGGAAATGATCCTCTCTAGTATATATAAGATATGAGCCTCTCCACTCATTGTCAATTGGTTTTGAGTTGGAAGCCCATATTCTCATATGGTATCAGAGCAATCGATACCTAATCAGATTCAAATCTCTTTAGCCGCTTACACCTCTCTTAAGATCGATGGCTAGCTCTCCCATTTCTTCTCAAGAAACTCTCATCATGACTGAACAGATGACACTTCATAATGTCAACATGACCAATGTCACCAAGCTGAATTCATCTAATTTTCTCATGTGGTCTCGTCAGGTTCATGCTCTACTAGATGGATATGAACTCGCCGGCTACATCGATGGTACAACCATCCCTCCTTCTCCGACCTTGACCTCTCCGACAGGAGTCACTCCAAATCTAGCGTATTCTCTATGGAAACATCAGGATCGACTAATCTACAGTGCATTGCTTGGAGCAATCACTAATTCGCTTCAGCCAATACTTGCTACGACAACAACCTCGGCTGAAATCTGGGATACACTTACAGCCACATATGCCAAACCGAGCAGAGGGCATATCAAACAACTCAAACAGCATATCAGAAATTGGACCAAGGGATCGAAGAGCATTGCAGAATATTTTCAAGGATTAACCACTCGATTTGATCAACTTGCATTATTGGGTAAACCTCTTGATCATGAAGACACGATTGAACAAATCTTAGAAGGACTTACTGAAGAGTATAAGACGATTGTTGATCAAATTGAAGCTCGAGAGACCACACCATCTCTTACCGAATTACATGAGAAACTCATTAATCATGAGTTAAAGGTTTTAGCTCAGGTAACAGCTGAAAACGTCCATCCTGTTACAGCAAATGCTGCTATGTATCATAGCCCCAATCAGTCATCTCAACCACGCAATCAAGCAAGATCTAATCCCAGGAATAATACTTATCAGAACCAGCAACAGAATTCTCCAAGATCAGATCAACGACAAGCTCGTGGCTATCAAGGAAAATGTCAGCTTTGTGGAGTATTTGGTCATAGTGCTCGACAGTGTCCTCAGTTTGTTACTACACACAATCCGCAGCATACACCTCAGCCTCCTACTCCATGGCAGCCACAAGCTCACATCGCCACTTCTCAGTCGTATGAACCAAACAATTGGGTTCTTGATAGTGGAACTACACATTCACCTTCCTTCTACACCGGTAATATATTGTGATAACATTGGTGCAACATATTTATGTGCAAACCCGGTTTTCCACTCAAGAATGAAGCACATTGCATTGAATTATCATTTTGTACGCGGGAATATTCAGTCAGGTGCATTACGGGTAACACATGTGTCGACGCGTGATCAGTTAGCTGATGTTTTGACAAAACCACTTGCACGATCACGGTTTCAGGAGCTTATTTACAAGATTGGAGTCAAACATGTGCCTCCATCTTGAGGGGGCGTATAAGAGTATATATGGAAAGGAGACTTTTGTAAATGTATCTTCTCATATTAGGTCAATGTATTCTGTATATATAATGTAAACGTTACATCTAATGAATTGATTCAGCCTCCATTCTCATATCTGCGAGGGGTACGAATGTAATTTTGTTATCAGGTTTTTTGTTTACTCATTAAGGGTAAAATTATAATTTTGCTACCCATGTGAGTTAGTTTTGGAATAAAAAATGAAAGGGGTATATTTTTGTGTTCAAAATCAATTTTTAGGTTACTTTTGATATTTTCCCTAGTTTTAAATCAAAAGAAAAAATATTTTTGGTTAAGCAATTAAATGTTGGTCTTTCTGTAACTTTTCTAACGTGAGTTTAACTTGAGATAATTGTGTTCCCCCGCATAGTATTGTTTAACTTCTGGAAGTCACCTTCGATTCCCACTCTAGGAAATCACGTTATCCCATTGAATAAAGCTTTTATCGATTCAATTCTTGATAAAAAAGATAATTAATAATGACGAATTAAAGATAAAATTCAATGAAAAACTATTGACTCTTGATAAATCTTCGATATATGTCGAGAAAGCGTGTAATCACCAGAAATGGACACCATCTTAAGATTTTATTGTTAATATTTCTTTAATTTTTTTCGCTATTGCTACATTGGCTTTTAGAAGAAAAAAAAAAGAAGTAGATAGAAACAATAAATGCATCTTAAACAAAAGGATTATGGACACAACACGTTAACACCAATGTTTTTTTCTTTAATATACACATGATGTGATAAACTTTGTCAATATTCTTAGTATTCCATGATCTTTTTATATCAAACTAATTCATTGGTAAGTAGTAACTATCAATGAATTTGGTAATGAGGATAATAAAAGTCAATTGCATGGAGACAAAAGCTATGAATATAAAACCAATATGAAGTTATAAGTTATAACGTTAGTTTTTTAGTTTCAAATAATTAATTTAGATATCTAAATCAATATTATATAATTAACAAAAGAAGACAAAATATAAGGCAGAGAGAATAATAAATGAACATTTACATTTATTTGTTTTTTTTCATAAGACTAGATTCTCTTCTAATGAAAATGGAACAATGGTCCAAAGAAGTGAAGAGAAAGACATAAATAAAAATCCATTACACAAAATTATAAACAACAAAGAAACAAAGATGAATGTGTTCGACAACACATCTTATTCCCATCAACCAAACCAACTTATGTAAAATTTATAATGTATATTTTTTGGGGGATATAATGTCTAGATAATCCAAAATTTAAAATCAATTTTATGTGAATTTTTGGTATAAAAGATAAAAATGATATTTTTATTTGTTTAATATGACCTGATATGATATTTTTTTAGCCTCTAATACATTAATCAAATTAACTAAGAAAATGATCATTTTTCTTTAAGTTAGTTCAAGGTTTTTTTTTTGTTTTTTTTTGTTTATAACAAATCTACACTAATCCTTAAACCTATTAAAGTCATTTTTTTGGTCATTGAAAACATATGACTGGCCTAATATTTGATTTAATTTGAGCCATCTTAAAAGAATTATACTAAGTTGATTTGAACAAGTGGTTGAAGATTAATCTTCATTGTCATTTTGGTTGCAGATGGAATATATTGTCTAGATAATCCAAATTTTTAAATTTAATTTTATTATATGGATTTTTGGAATGAATGATAAATATTGATTATTTTTGTTTGATTTATTATAATCCTGCCAAATATCAATGAAGATTAATCTTCAACCACTTGTTCAAGTCAACTTGATATATTTCTTTTAAGATGTTTCAAACTCTTTTTTTTAGAATATTAACTTTAAGATCGTGTTTTGTTGATAATTCAGATAGTCCGCATCAACAGAAATTTATGAGCTATGCGCCAAAATCCGAGAGTGCTGATTCTATCTTGTTTCTCAGGTCAACGGATTATGAACTCCGACAAATCACGAAACTAGGGAACTATGTAAATATCCTTATTTATGCTACAACATATATGCGGGTAAAAGAATGTTCAAACTCAAAACTTTCTAAGTTTCCTAAGTTTCACTCAAACACTTGACCACGCTTGTACGAGCAATTCTAAGATAGTTTAAAAGTATGTTATGGTTATTTCATATATATAAGAAGGGAACCGACTTAATTTTTCATTTATAAATCTTTATGGTTGTTTATGCCATTTAATTAATTAGTTTGGCACCATAGTTGTTTAAGTATATGAAATAAAAAATGTAGAAAATTATATACATAAAACTTAATTTTACCATTTCCTTGACAAAAAATTTTTTTTACTGTGTTTTAAAAAAAGGAGTATTAAATCAATTTTATATGGATTTTGGGAATAAAAGATAAAAAATGATATTTTTGTTTGTTTAATTTGACCTGATATGATATTTCAAGCCTCTAATACATTAATCAAATTAACTAAGAAAATGATCATTTTTCTTTAAGGTAGTTCAAAGTTTTTTTTTTAATAATAAATCTACATTAATCCTCAAACCCATTAAAGTCAATTTTTTTTGTCATTGAAAACATTTGACTGACCTAATATTTGATTTAGTTTTTAAGCCATCTTAAAAGAATTATACCAAGTTGACTTAAACAAGTGGTTGAAGATTAATCTTCATTGTCATTTTAGTTGAAGATGGAATATATTGTCTAGACAACCCAAATTTTTAAATTTAATTTTGTTATATGGATTTTTGGAATGAAAGATAAAAATTTGATTTTTTTTGTTTGAATTGATGTGATATTTATTCAGCTAATACATTAACTAAATTAACTAATAAAATGATTGATTTTTCTTTAAGTTGATTCATTTTTTTAATAATTAATTCAAAATGATTGATTTTTCTTTAAGTCCAAAACATTTATGATTGGCCAAATATTTGTTTTAGCAATTAGAAAACAATAATCCTGCCAAAATGTCAGTGAAGATTAATCTTCAACCACTTGTTCAAGTCAACTTGATATATTTCTTTTAAGATGGCTCAAACTTTTTATTTTATTATATTATTTTTAAGATCGTTTTTTTTAATTCAAGTAGTTCGGATCAACAGAGATCCATGAGTTCCACGCCAGAATCTAAAATGCTGATTTTATCTATTTTTTTGGTCAATAGACTATACACCAACAAATTTTGGGACTAGGAAAAACTATGTGAATATCTCTGTTTATGTTACAACATATATACGGATAAAAGAAGGTTGGAACTCGAAAACTCCTCAATTCTTAAGTTTCATTTAAACACTCGACCACGCTTGTGTGGGCAATTTTAAAATAATTTAAAGTTATGTTATGATTATTTCACATATATAAGAAGTGAACCAACTTAATTTTTTATTTATAAATCTTTATGGTTGTTTATGCCATTAAATTAACTAGTTTGGCACCGTAGTTGTTTAAGTATATGAAATAAAAAAAATGTAGAAAATTATGTATATAAAACTTTTACAATTTCTTTGACAAAAAAAAATCTTTTACTATTTCTCAAAGAAAGGAGTATTAAATGCAAGGTAGGGTGTGTGTGTAAGAATTACAGAGAAGCAGGTGAGGTCAAATGAGACACAACACTAAATGCTTTGAGCAGCAGAAGAAAAATCATTAAGAAGACAATCAAAAATGGCAATTAATGGAGAAGAAGAGAGAAAAGATAGAGAAGATGAAGAAGTCAAAGAAATTCACTACTCTATTCTCAAGTACTCTCCATGTTTTGCTTTTCAGAAGCTTGTTCAATTCATATTGAAGTGTCTTGGTTTTGAATCATCTTCATCTTCATCTTCATCATCATCATCATCATCATCTCCATCTTCATCAGAAGAAGAAAAAACCCTAGAAAATCAACCTGTAAGCTTTCATGATCTTCATACTTTTGATCAGCTATCATTCAAGAAATGAGTAAATTTTAGGGTTTACTAATCCCTAAATTGAACTTGATGTTAAGAGTTATACTTAGTGAAACTAATGGTCATATTTATGCTTCTTTTTTTTTCTTTTGAACCAATATTTATGTTTTTTGTTTAGGGTTTTAAGATCATATTTATGTTTTTTTTTTTTGGTTTTAAAACCATTTTTATGTTTTCTTTTTTGGTTTTAAAACCAGATTTATGATTTTTAGCACGAAATGAGTAAAATTTAGGGTTTCTTAAACCTAAACTGATATCAAAATTTCCAACTGCAATTTATGGCCAAATTTATGTTTTTTATATATTCATATTTATGTTTTTTTTTTCTAAAACCATATTTAAGGCTTATTTGGTTAAACCATAGTATTTATGTTTTTTAACCATATTTATGATCTTTATGGGTTTAAATCACATATTTTTTAAAAAAAGTTCTATTTATGGTTTTTTTTTGTTGGATTTTAAGCAATATATGTGTTATTATATATAGGTTGAAAACACAGGGTTTATGGCGAGGATTACTGCAGCAATATTTAGGAGACGACCAAGACCACCGATTAGCTCAGGAAACCCTGGTCAAAACAACTGATTCTCATTTGTCTTATTCATGTTTAAATTTCACTTTTGGTGTCTTAATTTCTTAGTTTTTCTATTATGTGAGTGGTTTGCTTTTTTTGTTTTGTTTTTTTTTTTACATGTTTTAGTTATTTGAAATAAACAAGATTGGTAATACTCTATAGTAACATAATTTTCATGTTTTACTTTCTAAAATATACTACAGATCGTAGATTCGTCGTGTATATATATCGATTTATCTTTTGTTTAATATTTATGTAATTTCAATAAACAGTAAATTAGGTAGAAAACAATGTTTTTAAAAAAAACTGAACCACAAATTCTTTGACATATCACAACAGATTAATACTTATCTTATTGTAGTATATTAATTAAATGATTAAATATTTATTTTTACTATATTGTCATCCGAAGTTAATCACTTGTTTCAATACTTAAAATCGATACAGGCAGAGACGAAAGAGGACAATTGCAAATCAATCAGTTTTTATTTACAATACGTCTCTTTTTCATCCTCTTTATTTACAATACATATGTATGTATCGATTTTAAGTATTGAACCAAGCGATGCTTGTTAACCGATATGTCTTGTATCAATCGGTGTTTTTAACAATTGGACAAATATACTACTTTGTAATCGATATTTACATAAATTAAAGATTGATTTTGTGACTTTCATAAGAAGAGGTGTGTTTATGTAAATAAACACCAACAATACTCGCAACAAAATGAACTATAATTTAGATTTTGTTGATCTGACTAATGATAAAAAAATCTTATTTTCCAAAATATATATACAAATACGTTTTTCATCGTATCATATATTAGAATCTAAACATAACCAAACCAAAATATTTGATCTAAAATCGAACCATATTTCTAAAGTAAACCAGAAGATAATTGATTTATTCTCAAGGTTTCTTTGTTAATTAAAGATACATTTGCTTAAATCCAAATTTGAACAGAACCAAATCATCTATTGTAGATTATATATATGTTTGGATACCACTATTAAGAACCAAAACCAACTCACTTGATTATACATTCGGATGTTATCTTGATTTAAAACGACAAAATACATGTTTTGTGCTAAATAATATTATTAACTTTGAATTATATTTGAATCATAAATCAAATATCTAGACGACGGAAAAAAACCAAATAACTAGAATTTCATATAAGTTAAACTAAATTAAATATACACTATTATTATAAATTTAGTATATCTTAAAAATCATTTGATTTTGTGACAAATATTACATAACTTCTTAAAAACAAATATTATATAATTTTTATAAATTTTCTTACAAAAATTTGGAAATTTTCGAAAGAAAAGAAGAATCAACATCGACCATGTCTAAAACAGAAGAAGCATCGAAAGAAACGAAGGAAACGAAGGAAACTTACCTGCGATTTAGGCCTCGAAGATGTTGACGGAGACGAGAACACCGGTGATGGAGATGAAAAGTGATCAACGTTTAGAATCTTTAGATATACATAGTAGTTGCGTGATTGACTAAAAGTTATGAAATTTCTGCGGAAAAAATAAGAAGTTGAGAATATATATAAGAGGAGTTGAGAACGTGGGTTTCTAAATTCACATAAACGTAGGATGTTTACATGATTCTTTGTGATCGTGTGTTTGTAAGAATTTTTACAAATATTATATAATTTTCTTACAAAAATTTATTATAAAGTAATATTGCATAATTGTTTTTTTTTAAAAACAATATATCTGCGAACGTATGCAAGTGCAAATCTAGTACCATACGAGAATTATAAGATAATGCAATATCATTTCTAAATATTCTTCTTTTATGTTTTCTTTAAGGTTTCAGTTCTAATGTTCTCATAAATAATGGATGATAGATTTAACAAAAAATCACACGTTATCTCTATCTCTATCTTGGTCGACATTGTTTATAAGTAAATTTTGTTTTTATTAGACTCACACACACTTCAGTAAAAGATATAATCAAACTCATATATATGTTAAAATTTTATAATGTATCACCATATTCCACAATAAAGCATGAGACACATATCACATACATATATATTTTGATGTTATGACTGTGCTTGGAAAATGATAAAAAATGATTACTGTAATTCTAGTTTACTATAGTGTTAGAAAACGATTGTAGAATTCTAATTGCATAAGACAAGAAATCATCGTCAGAATTTGTTGCTTTGATGATGCAAGAAGATGAATATGAAAGATTTTATCCTTCTGACGCAGAGATGAAAATGAAACTTTTGGACTTGAGTGCAACAACCACCCAATCTAATGTAGGATCAATGAATTGAAGCACTCAATCTTGTACTCTGGAGCTTCAACAATTGTACATTCAGCTGAAGAAGAAAAGAGATAGAGAGAGATGATCTAGAAAATTATTGTTGATTTATCTTTTAAGATTTTGTTTTCTCTCTATCTTATCTTCAAGACTTCGCTTCTTTATATAGAAGTCTCTAAATATGTCATTAACAAAGTAGTTTCAGCTTTATGAAACTTGTCTATCACAAGTGATCAAAACAAAATCAGTTAAATATGTTTTAAACAGATTAATTGATTCAATTTATGAACAATCTGTCCAATAGTCATCGAAGGAAATAATAGAGGAAGCTGAAAAAGCAATACTTCCAGCCACAAGTGAACCATTTCTTATCTTCTTTTGAAAACTTCGCCTGAACCCACACCTAAGAATCCTACAAAAATACATGAGACGGTAAAAATATATGATTTGATTTACTAGAGAATTAATCTCGTTAGACTGGAACGGGCTATTCTTACTAGTTCGTATAAACTTATCGGCCGGAAAACTGAAGACAGATGACCATGGTAGTCTTTCACTATAGGATTTGCGAATGAATGCTGGCTGCACCACCTCGAATGGCGTGAGCCGCATGCGGGGAGAATCACACGTATGGTTTTTAGAGGATCTGGTCGAAAGACCGGCCGGCGCCCACCTGAGTAAGCTTCTTTCCTTGCTGCTTGAAAGAGTGCCTTGACAGACTCATACTGAAGTCAAAGGTGATAATCCAAGCAAGCTTCCCCGCAAGCCTCACAACAGACACGTCCCACCTGTCCGAGAAGATCCCACCAATCCATTCTTCGTGTTATATGCGACGACCTACCAAAGACAAGAAATGATTAGCTCCTTATTTGATTGGAGAAGATGGCTCGCCAGTTCCAATCGAAGCATATAGATCCGTAAATAGATTTGTATGTATAGCCACTTCAGATCTTTGGCGCTCTCTAAGTCGATTTTACTGGTGAAAGATACAAAAGTGGCATTGGAGCTTCAGAATCTTACGCCCAAAATTCCTATCTTTTTTTTTTTGGTTGGACCAATCGGCACCAGCCATTTCCGTCTTAGTTCTTTCCTCAAAACATTATCGGACGTGATGGATTACCATCTCAGTAAACTGATACATCCTCAAGAATTTTAGAAGTCTTAAACTTAAAACTTTTCATATACTGTTCGATGGACATGGTTTGCATTTATAAACCTTAAGTAACTCTATATTTTCTATGAAAATGTAGAAGATTTATGATGTGTGTAAAAGAAAAAATTTCTAGTTAGTAACACTTGGATACCACTCATTAAGAAGAAATTTTCGATTGTGTTACTGTTTAGCATTGATGCATTTTTTTCTGGTCCATTAAAGCTTTTTGTTGCATAAAGCCCATAACATAGGACCAAATTAGGGAATTAGCCAAAGCCCATTAAACAAAAAAGTGGTCCAACTCAAGTTCACGTTCTTAAGTCTTTACCCTAGCGAACATTTGCTCTCTCTTTCTCACATTCACTCAGTTATGGCGTCTCGGAGAGTCTTATCATCGCTTCTCCGTTCATCTTCCGGTAGATCTGCTGCTAAATTAGGCAATCGAAACCCTAGGCTTCCTTCTCCTTCACCCGCACGTCACGCCGCTCCATGTAGTTACCTACTTGGCCGTGTCGCTGAGTATGCGACTTCTTCACCCGCAAGCTCGACTGCGCCATCATCTGCTCCTGCTAAGGATGAGGGAAAGAAAACCTATGATTACGGTGGTAAAGGTGCGATCGGGCGTGTTTGTCAGGTCATTGGTGCTATTGTTGATGTGAGATTCGAAGATCAGGAGGGATTACCTCCAATCATGACATCTCTTGAGGTTCAGGATCATCCTACGAGATTGGTGCTTGAGGTTTCTCATCATTTGGGTCAAAATGTTGTCAGAACCATTGCTATGGATGGTACTGAGGGTCTCGTTCGTGGAAGGAAGGTTCTTAATACTGGTGCTCCAATCACTGTAAGTAATTTCTATGTCAAGATCTTTCGTTATGGATCGTTGATCCGTTAAATAAGCCATTAGCAGGCCTAGATCTATGAATTGGTTGATTGGATTCTGTTCGTGTTTTTCTTATGCTCTACGTTGACTTTGCTCATTTACAATTTCTTCTTAAGAATTCTATGTGCAGATGATTATGTGATTTTGGATGACTAATCCTTTTTTTGGTGCGATTACAAAAATATGACTTTTGGCTTGTTCTCACTATTCAAGGTACCCGTTGGAAGAGCTACCCTTGGACGTATCATGAATGTTCTTGGAGAACCCATTGACGAGAGAGGCGAAATTAGTAAGAAGTCTAACCAACATTAATCAATGTTTCACTTTCTGCAAACCTGTCGTGACAGTATGTTGTTGCTCTTGCTCAGAGACCGATCATTACTTACCTATTCACAGAGATGCTCCGGCTTTGGTTGATTTAGCCACTGGACAAGAGATTCTGGCCACCGGTATCAAGGTAGATTCTGCGCTGTAGTTTTGCGTTATTTCCCCGTCATATGTGTTTTCTCTCGTGTTTCTAGCTGTTGATCTCGTTTCCCTTTTTTCAGGTTGTTGATCTTCTTGCTCCTTACCAAAGAGGAGGAAAGATTGGTCTTTTTGGTGGTGCTGGTGTTGGCAAAACTGTGCTTATTATGGAGCTGATCAACAATGTTGCGAAAGCTCATGGTCTGTTTAGAACAAGTAGTTCAGATCGTTTTAGTCCTGTTTCATTTTAGTAATTGGTGCTTCTTCCGATGGATAGGTGGTTTCTCTGTGTTTGCTGGTGTGGGAGAACGAACTCGTGAAGGCAATGATTTGTACAGAGAAATGATTGAGAGTGGTGTCATCAAGCTAGGCGAGAAGCAGGTTTTCAGCTAATTTGATTTATCTTTATCTTTTATTTTTTGATCATGGCATTTGATTGAATGTTGTTGCTCAGTTCTTTCTGTTTTTCTGTCTTAACAGTCTGAGAGTAAATGTGCTCTTGTGTACGGACAAATGAATGAGCCCCCGGGTGCTCGTGCCCGTGTTGGACTTACTGGTTTGACTGTTGCTGAGTATTTCCGTGATGCAGAAGGTCAAGATGTCTTGCTTTTCATTGACAACATTTTCCGTTTCACTCAGGTGAGTCTTGTTTTTGTCATTATCTCATCACCTGTGTGCCATAAGCATGAGGCTAAAATTCTCTGTTGTGTAGGCCAACTCCGAAGTGTCTGCTCTGCTTGGTCGTATCCCATCTGCTGTGGGTTACCAGCCAACTTTGGCTTCTGATCTTGGTGCTCTTCAAGAGCGAATTACAACCACCAAGAAGGGGTCCATCACCTCTGTCCAAGCCATCTATGTCCCTGCTGACGATTTGACAGATCCTGCTCCTGCTACAACTTTCGCCCATTTGGACGCAACAACTGTGCTTTCGAGACAGGTGTCGACTTATTTCCTCATTCTTCTTTTTAGAACATTCACTTGTGATGTTCCTTTAGCTGATATGTTTGTCTTGTTCCTTTTCTCATGTGAAGATTTCTGAGCTTGGTATCTATCCTGCTGTGGATCCTTTGGATTCCACATCCCGTATGCTCTCCCCTCACATTCTAGGTGAGGAGCACTACAACACTGCTCGTGGTGTGCAGAAGGTGCTACAGAACTACAAGAACTTGCAAGATATTATCGCCATTTTGGGTATGGATGAGCTAAGTGAAGATGACAAGTTGACTGTTGCTCGTGCCCGTAAGATCCAGAGATTCTTGAGTCAGCCATTCCATGTTGCTGAAATCTTCACTGGTGCCCCTGGAAAATACGTTGACCTTAAGGAAAACATCAACAGTTTCCAGGTATATATACACAAATACATAACCTTATTAGTCCATTATATCTTTCTTCTTTGATCCATGATTGTTTGCTATATGTGAGCTTACACGAATTATGAATTGTTCCAGGGTTTGCTCGACGGTAAGTACGATGATCTTCCTGAACAGTCGTTTTACATGGTTGGTGGAATCGATGAAGTGGTTGCAAAAGCAGAGAAGATCTCAAAGGAATCAGCAGCTTAAGGGATTTATCTATTCATATATGCTTAAATACATCTCTTCTTTTTTTATTGACAATAACGAAAAGAAAACAAAAGCAATGCATTAGGTTGTTCTGCTGATGCATTGTGATCATTGTGAGTGTGAGATAGCTCGGAGAAAAACAGATTCATTCGCTGGAGTTTTTGACTAGAAATAAAGGAGACCAAGTGTTGATTTTTGCAATCTCCACATTTGTATTGAAATTTTCGTTTTTATGGAAAGTTTTTTTACTCATCTGACAAGAAATGTTAGAAATGACTGCTGCATTTAGACTTCTTGTTTTTACTGTATAACCATATAATGATAAGTCAGCAATAGGCCTGTGCAAAATACCTGGAACTAAGAAATTTAACTGTAGTATATTGAATTGAGGAAAATAGTAGATGATCTTCACCAATACTCGAATGTTATCTCATTGATTCGAATATATGTAGACATATAAGATAGGGTAATTTTTTGGAAAAAGTAACGATATTTAAGCCTTTTTTTTTGTATTTGGATATTTTTCGAGTATGAAATATTCAAATATATAGTAAAACCGAAAAATTTGACTAATATTTATATGTAATCTAAATAGGAGTCGATACCCAAAACTGATCCATATACCGGGAGAAAGATACAATATTGGAATACTAATGTCGGTAGAAAACATATCGGGAATAAAACCTAAGAAACGGAAATGTAGCCTAAACGAGAGAAGCATTATAATACTCCAAACAGATGATCATGATTGTTGGGGTTACCCAACTCACTTGGCCCAATAGGGGGAATTAACAGGCCCAAGAATGATTTGGGTCTGGATCATCCTCACTTGGCCCAATAGGGGAATTAACAGGCCCAAGAATGATTTGGGTCTGGATCATCGCCTACGGCCCATTCGATGTCCGAGCTGCGAATCAGGCCCAGACCCAAATGGATCGCCGACTCAAAAAATGTACGACATCCCCTAAAAAAGGAGAGACGAATTGTCAGCAAAAAGTATGTAGGATTATGTTTTAGAATATTCGAGAACAATTGTACCGAGCCGAGCTCGAAATTCACTTCTTTTACTTAATAAAACACACTCAAATTTGCCTCGTTATATTCTGGTTGACATTTTTAGTTACTTAACATAAATGAAATATTAAATTTATTCCCAAAAGTACCGCACCGAAACGATTAGAAACAATGATCAAAACTACTGCAAGGTTAGAAAAAGCCAGAGTTAGTGGCGAAATCTCTTGGAATGACACTTTACTTTTATTCCTCATCTTCTGTAGAAATTGTCTCAATTTTGCAAATGCAGTAGTATCCCAAGTTCTTTCTGTAGAGTTGATTCCAATATACAATAGAGTTTCAAAAAAAACAAGACATAGTAGAGGAGTCTTCAATAATGTTCGAGACTGGAGCTGTATGATTGATACCAATAACCAAAAAGTAAATCCTTTCCATTTCATTCTCATATATACAAGAAAAAAGAGGCCTAAAGACCACAAGACCAGGTCCTACAAAATTATCAGACCTTTGTGTTTTTTTTGGTTTCTTATTTGATTTATCCTATAAATCTCTAATCCTTCTTACTTACCTCCCACTAAAGATCTTTCCTTCTGTGTCTGTCTACTACATAAACCTGCAACCGCAACTAAACCCAAGCTTCAGGTGCTTCTTCTGTGTTCACATTGTCATCTCCATCTTCATCATCTCTTATAACGTCAATAACCGTAGCATTGCAGAAAAAACATCTTTGACAATTGAGAAGATGTCTTGTTATGCAGCCATAACATGATCGATGTGAACATGGAACAATCATGGCATTAGCCTCTCCTGCATAGCAGATACAGCAAGTGTTGTCTTCTATATCTGTTATGTCTTTCTTAAACAACTCTTCTTCTCTTTTGGTTTCTTGCAATGAAGCCTGGTTAATGAGATGGCTCAAGAAGTTTTCAAGTTGTGTAAGTTTCTTTACATATGCATCATCCCCGCTTACACAACCGTCCTGGAATAAGCTGTGTCAGTAACAGAACCAATGAGCAAAGACGAGATTTAGGAGCTTACTTACGTACCCAATTATATTCCAAGAGATATTGAAACCCACAATAGACTGCATCAGGGCAGTCCATGCTTGCGAAAAGACCAATTACATCATGCTGTTGCTTCGATTTTGAGTCTTTACTAGCCTCCAAGAGATTCAAGATTATACCAACCAAAGGAGCTAATAAGACCCCTCGGCTAATTTTCTCAGAAGGCTGTCCTTGCCTTCTAAGTGACCTGACCGAGCTCAAAACCAGAAGAAAATGTATCAATGAAAAGTGACCGATTTTCAACTTTTTTAGAGCTGTTTGGGATATTTTAATGAGCTTACATATCAAAGAACTCGTCATCTACAGCTGAGGTCATGTGATTCAAGATGAAAAGAATCAATTCAGTGAGCCTACGAAGATTTGTGTCGGTCCCAGCGAGAAATGCTTGTGGTATTGCATAAGTGCAGAACTCTAAGACCCTTGCGAGATTGCTTGAGAGCTCAAATATTACACAACATTTCCTTTGCTGAAACTCCATTACCTGCATAAAGACAAGAAGAATCCAAACTGCGTCAACAAAAAGCACATAAAGGACTACAGATACTCGTGTAAAGGTATTTCAGATTATGAAACATAATCCTTCAGAGAGCACTAATCAAAAATTACAAAAACTTCATCAATATAAAGGATCCGAGCTTATAATCTGACCTGATACTTTTCTTGCATTTCTCGCACCGAGACAGAAAATTCAGTGATTGACCAGCTCAGTGTGTTGAATAGCCGATTTAGAAAAGTAGAGAGTAATTCACCATCATTAATACAAGCATCTCGTAGAAGAGCCTAGCCAAAAAAAAAACACAGAAAATCAAAATCAAATATGTATACTAGGGATTATATAGAAAAAGTTAAAATCAATCAAACCCACCTGGAAAACAGTGGATGAAAATGAAGACTCCCCATTCTTTAAAGAACTAAACCCGGAGCCTTTGCAAAGACGAAGAAATATATTGGTGACAGGGATCCAGGATCTATTATCAAACGCTGACAGTAGAGCTGCAGGCATGTGCAGAGTAGCTGCCTCATTATTCTCAAAGGCTTCCAAGTATTCTTTGTACTGTACCAGGACAGATATTGACTGGAGAAGTAGATCTCTAAGATCTGTGTTCGATATCCTCGAATCATTGAAGTGGGTAACTACGAAAGTGATCTGAAAACCCAAGAATATGCAACAACTATGTTAAAGCCATGGTGTAACTGACCTAAAGCTAATTGGCTAAGCTCAGCTATAAGAAACAAAAGACAAAAAAAATATTTGCTATAAGAGATTTAGGCATACAAATGATGACAGTCCTTGTCTGATAAATATTGTTGATGGGACAAACGGAGGATCACTCTTTCGAAGCACATGGAAACAGTCCACCTGAGGAACATGTCAAAGAGATTGTAAACTTAAGAATCTCATTGAAAAACAAAGATAACGCAACAGGATGAGTTCTTGGAACATCTCATAAAATGAAGCTTCGACCAAAGAGAAATTAATAAAGTTACATTCCTATCAAGAACCAGAATTGGGCTAAGGCAAATTACCAAAGATTCAAGGTAGAACTCTGGAATATAAACAAAAACAGAATCCATTTTGCTGAGAATCAGAAGTAACTGTACAACCCACATGCACAATGCATACATCCCTCTTTGCTTCCACCGAGAAAACAATGAAATTCGGAACCTGTAAGAAATGATCCAGAATGAGGGAAAACAAAAGAATAGGGATATAAACATTGTAACATGGCCTCACACAAATCATTATTGAGACTCTTTACTACACCCTTCTTTGGGAGTTACTGCAATCCAAGTGAACTTACCATGATGAATGTCTAACACACTCCATTACTTCTTCCTTGTAGTTGTTGCGAGTTTCTTTCAAGCGCTTTAATTGGTCACTTGAAGTCCGCTCTCTTATCTGTTTATCGGTTTCTTCAAGAAGTGATATTGATTGCGATTGGTGAGACATATAATATGATGCCTAAGCAAAAGGACAACCTATCAGCCTACCAAGCTCATTTGGATTGCAAATGATATAATGGAATCTAAACAAGAGGGAAAAACTTAAACTTACCTGTTTAAAATTAGGAGCAACAGCAATATGGTATAATAGCAATAGAGAATCCAACAGTTCTTCCTCACTTAGTATAGCAGATGATATTCTACTTTCCTGTAGGGCAGTCCTCATAAATCTTACTGGACGATAACCAAAGTCAGGGTCAGATTGATCACTTGTGCTAGGTTTATCTTCTATTTCTTCACTGAAACTTCCAGCGCTACAATCTGCAGTAACATGAGAGGATCTCTCAGGAATGGAGCTGCATTGACCACGAGAACTTTTAGCAGTACTTTTTCCTCGATCCTTCAAGGATTTAGACAGATCAGTATAAAAGGGTAAGCAACAGCATGGCTTCTGCTCAGTCCCGTGTGTTACTCTATTCTGTTCATCATCCATACAACCTTCTTCCCACCGCATTATTTCTTCGTCTTGATCATCTGTCGGGTAAGACTTCGCGATATGACTAAACAGACCACCAAGCCTAGTGATATCAGCTCGATGTGGATCATTTTTCAGAAACAAACTCAATGGAAATTTCTGTTGACCACCTCTGTGAAGAAAACCAACATTGTGATGGACGGCTTCACTACTCTTCAGCAGTGCGAAACCTTCTGACAAAAAATGGAGTATAACAGAGAACAGAGATACAAGAACTGAATTACGTGTAACTCCAGAAAGGGCCAGATTCCTATCTGAGCCTCTGTTTTTCAATAAAAGGTTCTGTAGGAATCCCCTGAACACTGAACCAGGAAGCTGGGGTGGTGATACGGGTGGTATGAATTGTATGACCAAAAGACAGATGTTCCTTTGCTTTTCCTCGATCTGAAATCCAACAGAGAAAATTATACCTGGAATTCTAAAAATCAAAGGAAATCAATCAAAGCTATTCTATCATACCTTGTTAATGGCTTCAGCAAGAGCAGAGATTGTAAATCCCATGCTACTCTCGTAAGATATATCTTCAGCGGATCCAGGCCACCAAACAACAGGCATTAGTTGCTGTAAGTCATGCTTGTTGGAACTATGGCATGACAAGAAACCTTCAAACAAAAACTCGAAATGCAAAGATCTCCACCACTGTACCATCAATTCTTCCCGTTTTAACAAATAACACGCCAGCGCAAGATAGGGATAAGGTCCTGAGTAGGGACATTCGGTTACAATCAGCGTCGCTGTTTTGCAGCCAAAAGCAAGAGCACTTACTACATGTTCGAAGATCAAATGAGATTGTGGGAACTCAAGAAGCACATCAAGTACTCTGTCTAAACTTCTACAATCATGGGGTGCTTGAGTTCTGAAAATCTCCAGGAGGAATGACAGAAATGCACCACGTCCTAAGTACTCAGGCAACAAAGGGTTTTGCTCAAGTATGTAAAAGAACTCATCACATATGGCATGGGAAACAGGGAGAAAGAGTTCTTCAACTGAAGAAAGCCTCCTCAATCTACTTAATGTATCAGCCAACGAGCGATCTGGCCTATCCAGCAGTCTTGAGAAGCAATGTAGTAGCTCTGTTGCGAAAGAACTTTGAGGTAGGGCTTCTTGAAGAGGTTGGAAACCTTTTACAGGGTACTTAAATGGGTGAGCACCAAAATTTAACTCACACCTCTCACCTTGAGAGAGAGAAATAGCAGGATAATACCCGAATCCAGGTCCAAGTTTTCTGATACCGGTAAATGCAACTCCAAGGGAGATACCATTCCTGTAGAAGGAGATCTCATCACAGTTTAAATCTATGCAGCAACCGATGACATCCCCAGCTACCCATGATTGCCCATAAGTCTCAGCTTCCTTGTTCCATTTGCTTACCCTTCGACCATCGAAAGCATATGAATCATCAGCATCACCCACACCTTTCTGGTCTGTGAAAGGACAAGCAATTGTTGCCCATCCAAGTTGTTGAATTCCCGAGGTCTCTAAAGCAACTTCATACATCCATTTTCCTTTCCAAATACAAGCATTAGCCCTGGCACTACTGAAGAGTGCTAAACTCTCCAATACCAGAGGCGGCTTGACAATCCTAATATCACCACATATGCTATACTCTTCAAGACCAACAACAGGAGGTCCAACACCATGATGAACTACACTTATTCCTTCTCTCTCACTAACTTTATCAGCTAGTTCACCATGAAGCTTGGAGAATTGATTCTTAATTACACCCCTAATCAAGCTACTATCTACTTGTCCATCCAATGGACCAACCGACTTCTCTGCTAAACCAAAGATATATTCAATAGTCCGTTCTAAAGGCCGGTGACCAGAATAGTCAAAATGTGGAACAATACGAGCTTTCGACGAATTCTCCTTGGCATCTTCACCATTCAGTAAAACAGCCAAACCAGAAGCAAAAGCACCAACCCGTAGGCTGTCTTCAGCCATTTGGCATTGATTGTCAATCACAACTCAAACACTATTCACAACTAATTACAAATAATTCAGAAGCTTCCACAAGAACTCATCAGACACAATTGTAAAATGTTCCAAAAAAGCTGTAAATAGAAAACAAAGAGTCACATGAGTTTCCAAAAATTGAATCAAAGATTTCATATTTTTGTTACCATAAATGGTGAATGAACAACAATTTACAAAAAACAGAAAAAGCTATTCAATTCTTAGTTAATTTGAAGAACACCGTTGCTTATACAAAAACTAAACCAAAAAATTTCAAACTCACCAGAGAAATTGAGGGATTCTGAACGATTAACACACAGCCGCCAAAACCCAATTCCCAGATTCTTCAATAAGATCCAAACCAAAGTCGGCGGAGTCGTTTCTTAGGGTTTTTCGAAATTAAAAAAAGAAAAGGAGAAGACTTTTTTTGCTTTTTTCTTCCTTGAACGGAGAGAGAAGAGAAGAGAGATTCTGTGCCCAATATTTTTGGGAATAGAGAAGAAGAAGAGAGACCGGTGGCTAACACCGAACGAGCCAATGGAGCGTGTAACGTGTGGGACATTAACTGACACGTGTCAGTTTAAAATGACGTAGTTGATGACGTAATCAAATCGACGGTCCAAATGACTTCTCTCGTTTCGTTAGAAAATTTCTTAACGTTTATTTGGTTACGTTTAATAGTTGATGTAACGTTATCATAATCATATACAAACCATATTATGAAAAAGTAAACACTTTTATGATATATATATTTTTTTTGTTTTTTAATATACACGTGACACTTTTTCTTGTTAATGATTACTCAAAAGGAGCCATCAATATTAGTCATGGATATAATACTGGATATGAGAAAGTAAATTTGAATTCGACCCGAAAAAGAAAACCTGAATCAGAACTCAAACTGTTTAAATACCTGAACAATCCAAAAATTTTGGGTCTGAAGAATCGGATCTGAACTCGAACCCAAACCGAGAATCAAACGGGTAGCCGAAGACCCGGTTATGATACTTTTATGTATTTTTTGAATATTTTATGAGTATTTCTTAGTATTTTAGGTACTTTTAGATATTTTCATATTTTTGAATATTTAGATATTAAAATGATATTTTCCGTATTTTTAGGTAATTTTAGACACTTTTTCGAATTTTTCGAATATTTTTTGAGTATTAGATGTTTAGGTAATTTATAATTCTTAAAATTTGAACCCTAACCGATTCGAGCTCGAATAGAACTAGTTTGAAACCGAATCAAAATAGTAATGGATCTTATATAGGTATAAAACTTCCGAACTCAAAAAACCCGGACCCAAAAACCTGAATGCAGATGATCAAAAAAAAATTTAATTTCCGTTTTTAGTTGATTACAGAAACAAATGTTCCAATGATATTTACAATTATCTATGTATGTAAATATTAAAAATAGAAACTATATATATAAAAAATTATTAATCCAATAGATAATTAAAAGCATAATTCCTACTCGAATTTTTTTCTTTCTTTTGATCAACATTTGAATTAATAAAATCCGATCCATAATCCAAATCTTTCTTATGATCTTCTAATTACAGTGGAGAATGATCAAACCCTAATATTAGAATCATTAGATGGTAAGTTTACTAAAGGCAGACGCACTTGCATGTCTCGGGATTGAGTCATACTATCTATATTATGTAGGAACTTCCCTAATATGCCGGCCAGTTGTGGCCCAATATTGACAAAAAAAAAATCATTAGATAAGTCATCTAACCATTAAATTCAAAAGAACTAGGCAATTCTTACACAAAACTTAGAATATTATTTCTAAATTACTTGTTCTAAACTTATTTAGATAATCTTGCTCAGTTTATCTTAATGGAAAATAATAAAATTTAGTCATCATAACTAACATTAGTAATCTATAATATTTAAACGAATAAAGGAAAAAAAAAGAAAAAAAAATATAGTTAAGAAGTTAGCTGAAATCCTCACGCAGGAGGAGACCTTATGGTTTCAAAAATCTCATGGAAAATTGATACAAGATGGAGATCAGAATATCACATTTTCCATACGTCACCGTCATCCGTAACGATGGAATAGGGTTGATATGCTACAAAATGATGCTGGCCAATGGATTTATGATCTCAAAGAACTTGAACAACTTGCAATGGACTACTACAACCGTTTATATTCGATGGATAATGTGGCGCCAACGGTTGCTCCATTTCCTCATGATGGGTTTGTTGAGTTATCTAGTGAGAGTTGTGTGAATTTGATCGCCTTTTCTCTACTGCTGAGGTCTTCAATTCGATTCAGAGTATGCGTAAATTTAAAGCGCCGAGACCAGATGGATTCCAACCAGCTTTTTACCAACAGTGTTGGGATGTGGATGAAGAGTTGGTTGTGAAATTTGTTCTAATGCTTTTTTTTTTAAAAATTATATTCAACTCCCAAGAGGTACGAATGATGTCTTGGTTGTCTTAATCTCGAAAGTTAGAAAACCAGAAAATAACAAACAATATCGCCCAATTAGCTTGTGAAATGTACTGTTTAAAGCTATAACAAATATGTTGGTGATGAGATTGAAGAGAATAATTCTAAAGTTAATAGGCCCTACACAATCTAGCTTTATCTTGGGACACCTAGGTACATATAATATTCTTTGTTCATGAAGTTGTCCCTTCCATGTAGAGAAAGCAAGGGATACATGGTTGGATGCTTTTAAAGCTTGACTTAGAGAAAGCTTATGATGGCATACAATAAGATTTTAAAGAGGATACTCTTCTTGCGGCGGGATTCTACGAGAAGTGGGTGCATTGGATTCTGCAATTTGTTTTGGGTCCTTCGATGAACCTTTTGCTGAATGGTGAGAAAAAAAAGCTTTTCAACCAGCTCGGGGACTTCGATAAGGAGATCAATTATCACCATACCTTTTTGTATCTTGTTTAGAAAGACTTTGTCATATGATTGATTAAGCAATAACGGATAAGGAGTGGAAACCAATCTCAATTTCTCGTGGAGGCCCAAAGTTGTCTTACGTGTGTTTTGTGAATGATCAAATCCTATTTGCAGAGGCTAAAGTGAAACAAATCCGCATAATTTGAAAGGTCCTTAAACTTTTCTGTGAGAATTCTGGAAACAAAGTCAGTTTGGAGAAGTCAAAGATATTTTCCTCTCGCAATGTAGATGGGATTTAGAGAGGAACATCACTTTGGAGCACTATTAAACAACATGATCTTGAAAAGTATTTGGGTTACATGTGTTACATAAGCGAATTAATAAGGAGACCTTTAGTGAATCGTTGAATGTGTGGAGTCAAAACTCACGGGTTAGAAGAGCAAGTGTTTAAGTTTTGTTGCGAGAATGACTCTCACAAAACCTGGTCTCTAGATTATACCTACTCACAATATGAGTTTGATTATGCTTCCTTAGTCCACTTTGAAGTTGCTGGATAAATTATCTTGGTCATTCTTATGGGGTTCTATATTTGTGAGACGTAGGCGACACTTAGTTTCTTGGAACACATTTTATTTACCGAAAAGTGAAGGGGGTCTTAGTATCAAGAAACTGAGTTTGATGAATAAAGCTCTTATTGCCAAGGTCGGGTGGAGGCTCCTCCATGATCATGACAGTTTTTGGGCTCGTCTTCTCTGCTCTAAATATAACATTACCTAGGTAAATGATAAGAAATGACTAGATCCAAAGCTTACTTGGTCGATGACTTGGAAAAGCAGCGTTTCTTGTTTGAATGAGGTAGTCTTCCCTGGTTTAAGGTGAATTCTTGGGAACAGCCATACGGCTTTTTTTGGTCAACCACTAAGTTTGTGTACAGAGAGTGTTCATACGGATTGGTTTACTAAGTCACATGTATGCGATTTTTTGTAGCATGGGTCTGGGTGGCGACTTGATCTTCTTACGCTTCTCTTACCTAGTAATATCCTCCTCTGACTATGTTCTATGGTGGTGGATCAGGTTATATGTGCTTCAGATACGTTATCTTGGTCTGTGGCAAGTAATGGAATTTTCTCTGTAAAGACTGCTTGTGATAGCTTGGCTATAGTTGACCTTCCTCAACCTCATATGGGGAATTTCCATTCACGTATTTGATCTGAACCTGTACCCGAACATGTGAATGTATTCATTTAGTTATTATCTCATCAAGTGATAATGACCTATGTCGAAAGGTTCCGACGTCACTTGTGTTTATAAGATCTATATCAAGTCTATAAAGGATAACAAGAGACAACCATCCACATTTTAAGAGATTGCCCTGCGATGTTGGGCATGTGGAATCTCCTGGTTCCAAGTAAAAAGAGAGCTCTTTTCTTCTCGCGCTCTTTACTTGAATGGATCTACTATAATCTTGGCAATGATGACTTGAGTCATAATATTCCATGGAGAAATTTGTTTTCTATATCAATTGGTGGGATTGGAAGTGGCGTGTGGCAATGTGTTTGAAAAAATGGGAAATGTCGTGATCAAATTCGCTTTATTAAGGAACTCGCCCTCAAAGTGTCACAGGTTAATGTGTAAGGTACATTGGCTCGGCGAAATGATATTCGTGTTGAGCGGGCTATTAGTTGGACGATGCCAGAGGATTCTTGGCATAAATTGAATATAGATGGTGCGTCTCAAGATAATCCAGGGAAAGCAGCTGCAGGTGGTGTGGTGCGAGATCATTTAGGCCGTTGGTGTTGTGGATTTGCTTTGAACATAGGCATTTGTACAACCCCTTTAGTTGAGTTATGGGGTGTGTATTATGGGTTGTACATTTCTTGGGAGCCAGACATCTCGTGGCTAGACGTTGAGATTGATTCAGAGATTGGGGTAGGCTATCTTACGAGAGAGATTAATGATTCTCATTCTCTCTCCTTTCTAGTACGTTTGTGATTTTGCTTCATCAAAAATGACTGGCTTTTCCATTTTTGTCATGTATAAGGAGGCTAACCACCTAGCGGATGTATTAGTTAACTATGCGTTTCAGTTATCATTAGACTTTCATCATTTGACTCTATCCTGGAGAGTCTTCAACATGTTTTGACGGAGGATAATACTGGTTTAATACGTTTTAGAAAAGTTGTTGTGTAATTTAATTTATTTTATTTAATAAAACGCGGAAATTTATTTCTCATTTTCTGATAAAAAAATCTATATATATCTCATTTTATATGAGTGGTCAATTTCATTTTCAGATTATAATTATGAGGATTTTGTATTACAATTTTTAAAAATCTTTACGTTTTGCTTTCTTTTAAGCAGCCTCATTAAGTTGATTAAATTTGTAATACAAGAAAAAATTCCGGTAGTCAAAAAATCTGAAAATGGAAGGTCAATATACAAACTTTTCTTTGTAGGTTAATTATCAAAAAAGCTTCACAAACATATATACTTCTTATTAGCTTCTTTTGTCAATAAGCTTGATATCACAACTCAACTCCATTTATCCTTACTTCTATCAATGCAGGCTTCATAATTTTCTCAAATTGAATTTCGATAAGAAATACTGTAAAAATAGAAATTTAATTATAAAACTCTTTTATATTTGTTTTGTTTCCAAAATTCAGTAGGTGGAGAATGCATGGGAGCTTGGTGAATCCATTGAAGTTTATTAGCCCTTTATTCAAAATTTGAAGCGTTACTTTGGGCAATGAAATCAATTTTGGGTTTTTAAATGACGGAAGTGGAGTTTTCGACGGACTGTGAGACATTGCTGAAGATCCTTTACCAACCGGAGGAGTGGTCAACCTTTCTCTCCTATCAGGAGGAATTCTTCTGGCTAAGTTTTCTTTTCAATTTTATCTCAGTTTCTGTAATTCCTAGATCTTTAAAGTACAAAGCTGACTCTCTCGCTTACCAAATTAGAGAGGTCGCTAATGGTTTTCTGGTGTAACTTTTTCTCTCTTTAAGGTCTCAATATTATATTGCCGTTGACAAAAAAAAATGATTCAATGACTTTTCTAATGAAACTTATTTGGTCAAAAAGTAGGTGACTTAGTTGGTTTGTCTAATCAAACTTGACATTAAGTGGTAAGTTTTGATTTTTACTAGTTTCAGTTGAAATATTCGGTTATGGATAGGATATTATCTATTCAATTATTGTTTAAAAAAATGAAATTTTTTTATTTTATCTGTTACAAACAGGGAAAAAGAAAAATATCTACTGTTGACTTACCATTATTATATTTAAAAATACATTACGCAAACTAAGAAGAGTGTGTCTAATGTATTCATAATAACTATTCAAGTAAATGTAAAGTCGAGTGAAGGAGACTAGGCAGCTCTATTTGACAAGTCATCGGAGCTTTTGCGAACTTCCGATAGACCACACGACAATGTCAACCTGAAGAGTAATACAAAAGTCTCTAAACAGTCCAAGTGGCAAGCAATGGGACCATTGTCGGCTAGTGGCTATTAAAGAGATATCGTCCACGAGTTTCACGTGAATCAATGGCTGCTGTCTCTGTTGTTAGGAATGTGACTTAAAACGTCACCGTTTTATTAGTCGAATAATTCATAACGTTTGCATTTTTGTTTGGTCTATAGTTGAGGAGCAACTATTGATAGAATTCTGTCTAAATGAACATATGAAGTTTGACAAAAAAAATGAACATATGAAATGCTCGTTTTTTTTTTCTTTTTTTTCAATAATTGAATCGACAAAATACTTATATAACTTAATCTTCCAAGTTTTCAAACCTTAGTGATATTATATTGTTCTCTAAAATTGGATTATAGCGAGAAGAAAACAGCATAGATCAACTTTGGTAACGAAACAATGGTCAATAAATAATCAAAAAATTTGATCAATAGTTCCTAACAATTTGTAACTATTTATCTTGATTAAATTTTGACCAGATTTTTAATGATTAATTATAGTATCTACATATCATAACTATACTGTCAGTGTGTATACAGAGCTGGACTTAAATTTTATGGGACCCTATTCGAAATATAAAAGAAACGATAATGTAAAAGAAATTGAAAACAAATAAAATTCATGTTGAAAAAAAGTATCATAAATTAAAGAAACAACAAGTTAACATCTGTGTTTCTAAAAAATAGCTCTTCTTGTATTTTTCTCCGCAAAATCATTTATCAAAGTTGCATAATCTAGATTTCTAAGCATGCATTTTTCTATGGATAACATAACCAGTCCATTTAGCTATTCTTGTGACATAGTCACTACTAGAAAAAATCTGTTTTTAGACGGTATATATCATCTGGAATGCGTCTGGAATTGAGATTCGAGACGATTTTCACACGAAAAATGTTGTCTGTTACAGGTTGTCGCAAATTGGGAAACTGTCTGGAAGTTATCTGGATTTCCAGACAAATTCCATATAAACTAAATTTCGTCTGGAATTTCCAGACGAAGAACTTTGTAACAAATCCAGACAGTTATAGATGATAGTCCTTCGAGACGAATGAACTATTTTTCTGGAATTTCCAGAGAGTTAGTCTCGGCTAGTATTCATTACAAATGTATTAAGACAGTTCGGGACGACATAAACTCGTGTCAGATTATTGACAAATTTCAGACAGAATGTAAGGAATATAAATTGTATGTAAGTAAATATTTTATTTATGCATTTCCAAAATAAAATAATTAAAATCTATATACAAATAGGAGAACCAAAATTAAAAGAAACTAAACCGAATGTTTTAAAATTCTGAAACCGGAAATAGTTTACAATGTAGGTTTGTAATTAACAAACTGAGCAAAAAATAAACACAAACTGTATGAACATCCTTAAACAAAACAAGCAGGATTAGAGGAGTCTAGTGCTGAGCCGCTTCACCAAACGATGGATTCATTTTCTTACAAGATCAACGAGGTTCTGTTGGCTCTCCAAAATCGCATTAATTGTTTTTTCATGCCAGCAATCTCCACTGCCACGACTGGAGGAATTGAAGCCGGTGGAGCTGATGAATGAGCTGTTGACATAAGGCTTCCCAAACCTATGTGTCGTCCTCTTGAATTCCTAGACTCGTGGAACATAAGCAATTACAAGAAGAATGGTCAATAGGTGTTATGAATTGACGTCCGTATAATAATAGTCTTGTTAACATTGTCATAACAATTAGTAACAACACCTATATAGCACAGTTATAAAGTAAGTATAAATAAGAGATTTACCTCAAGGACCATTTCATTTATATCCTCTCGTCTAAGGGTCGGTTATTGCGTAGTTGTCCCGGTTGTGTTTGAGGAGTCCGCTTGAGAGAGTTGTGTTAAACAGTCTATCCGCTTCTTCTTCACGTTCTCGACAATCTCAGCAACAACTTGGTCATGAATCTGGCCTGTCTCCTTATGTGTGTGCGTTGCCTCCAAAACGTCAAGGTAATCTGGGAGAACTCCATTGTTTTTCTCTGCCTGTGTAAAAATAATGTAACTTCAATTAAAACAGCACAATGCAAAAAATAAAGCCTGATTTGTGATTGAAGTTTGTTACCATTTCTAACTCTTTGCGTTTGAAAGATTTTGAGCCGCAATTATGGACAGCCATTGCTTTCCCCTTGTGATTACTCTTTCGGTACATAGACTTGATGTGTGCCTCCAATGCGGTTTCTGGGAGTGACCAGTACTTCTTAAGACCTTCCCACACTGTAGGGTTACATCCTGAAGGACAACCTTTTCCTCTCTTCCACTTTCTCATCCACTCACACACATGTTTTAAGTATGACTCAACAGTTGCTTTGTGAAAAATGTTGCAGACTTGAGCTGTATGTTCTGGTTCCTAGGTGTAGTGTTGCTGCAAAAATGAAGTTTAATATTAGTCCAACAAGAAATGAGTAAATAATGGTAATAAAAAGTTCTGGCTGAATTACATAGTACGACAAGGAAGACTTACAACGAATGTTCGAAACCAAAGGTTTTTCTCAGCTGGGGTGAGTCTAGAGTATTGCGGGCAAGGTCTGTCTATGTACTCGTGGATCATGGACAAGATCACTTTCTGGATGCCCAAGTCTGTCTTAAACCTAAAATAAAAAAGCATTAGTAAATTTGTTCGAATAACAAAAGGTATTAATATTTATAAGTATACGTAATTACCATGATGCTCCATTCTCTAGGTTTGGATCGAATTTCTTATTATTCTCCCTTCCATTAGCTAAAATCTCTTCGAGTGTAATTGTGGCTGCTGCATATCTTTGTTGGGAAGGAGGAGATGAGCTAGGTGCTGTGTTAAAACGATCCGGAGCAATGTTATTTGGGTCTCGAGGTTGAGTCCTTAGAAAGTCTTCAAAGAACCTGCACAATATAGTAGATGATAGTGAACTGCTTTGTATATGATTATTCTGTGTATCGAAATATATGTTTTTTGTTTTCTATATCTGGGAACCAAGATGCAAAACGATTTTAGTGTGTTTGGTGAAAAAAAGCTTAGAACATCAAAAACCCTATATTAGAGGCAGAAAGAATTTCTGTTAAACGAAACCCCTAGATTCGAGGACAAAAAATATTTGTTTATAGATCAAAACCTTTTAATCTGGAACAATGTATTAAAAAATGCATTCAACGACAAAACTAAGACCAATAAACTATCAACTAACTCATCGAACAAGTGGGGACCAAAAACTAATATATTCAAGTGGGGAACAAGTCGATTGTAAGTAAGACTTTATCAACTTCAACTTAAAAAAACTTCTTTAAGCTGAAGTAACTGAAACAAGGATGGTGAGCATTCATATAAACAACCCAAACATTAGCATAATAATCTTTGAATCTATTCAAAAAATCAAATACTTCTGAGTTTTCTTTAAATGCTTTTGGAATTTCTATGAATACTATGTTTCAAGAAATAAATTATTCTCATCAAATCTGAAATTTCTCCAAGAAAAGTTTGAAGCTTAATACATAATGTCTTTAATAACTATTATCTATATTTACTTTTATTTCTTTTCACATAATTTTTTTTTACGAAATATAAAAAAAAACATAACTATATATATATATTTGGAAAAAAAATTTGAGACTCCAAAAATTTGAAGGCCCCACTCAAATGTTTCATTTCCATGGCTTCATCCAGCACTGCATGTATAGTAACCTAATCATTGGTAGCGAAATAGTT
This sequence comes from Lepidium aucheri, assembly GCA_900406435.1. Lineage (NCBI taxonomy): Eukaryota > Viridiplantae > Streptophyta > Magnoliopsida > Brassicales > Brassicaceae > Lepidium > Lepidium aucheri. The sequence goes on from OVBA01001994.1 coordinate 29,213, forward strand.
TCTATAGTCTCTTTTTTCTTTTTTTTGGGTTCAAAGTCTCTATAGTCTCTCTACATTTCATACTTTAAGGATACCCGCTTTCACCCATTTTGTCGACTTACCATAGGAACCAAACGTAAGTGTTGGATAAAATAAATTCGTCTAACATAGGTTTACATCAATGAAATATCTGCATGAGTACTTAGGTTTAACAAATTGGCATAATAAATAATATATATATATATATATATATATATATATATATGTTGTAGAATTAGTCTTCTCGACCCAGTTGACAAAAGAAAAGAAATATATATATATTTCATGAACATGATCCATCTATTACTATAATTTTATCACACACTCAAGATCCAGAAGTATCTCAAAAGAATATGATTGACACACAGTTATATATCCGTTTAATTGTAGAGAGAAAAAAATGCTCAAATATGAAGAAGAGATTAAAGAAGCAATTAGCTAGACTAAATTCGATTGAAATGATACAATCATAAATGTTGATACATAATTCAGCTACTTTATATACATTATGATAAATAATTTAATCACGGAGTGCACAAGACATATTCACTACAAGAAAACAAGGCATTTTCCTAGGACAGGTTTCGTCGGTTTTTGTAGGAATATGGCCTAAACCGACCAAAACCTACCAAAAAAGTTGTTGCCAATCATTGGTCGGAAATGATGTGGTCGTGGGTTTTGGTCGGATTATACCGACGATAAGCAACGAAATAAATTGTCAAAACTGTCATCGGTTTTATTCGGTTTAACCCATCGAGAACCATGGGTTTAGAGTCGTTGGTTGGCGTCGGTCATCTCGTTGGTTGTCGTGGGTGTAGCAGTGATCGATTTTCGTGGGTGAAGCAAACCAACAAAAACCTACCACATTTATTAAAATTAAATAAAAATAAATAAATAAGTGGTCGGTTTTCTTGGGTTAACCTATTAATTATTTAATTATTTTTTTAATTAATTTTATAAATGTGGTGGGTTTTCGTTGGTTTGCTTCACCCACGAAATTAATTTTACAAAGCTTTGCCATCTGAGCTTTGTTCCTCGCGTGCCGAGTTTCGTTGTCGTCCCGATAGGCTTGAAATTCTGCCTGACTTGCATGTAGAGCAGCACGAAGATCCTCCAGCTCTTGACGCTCTGGCTGACTCCCTGAGTCAAGGTAACATGTTACGGCACACCATCGGCATTGACCAATATTTCGAGTCCAAAATGTCGTCCTTTGAAAACAAGAGCTTACCGCGAAAGCACAGAACCACTCCTCTCGTAGTCGCAACGGGAACTTGCTGAATGTCGGATAAGCTCCATCTAGCTGGTTATGTATCAGAACTATCTCATAAGAGTAGGATTGACACACAGTTATATATCCGTTTAATTGTAGAGTGAAAAAATGCTCAAACATGAAGAAGAGATTAAAGAAGCACAAGACATAATCACAACAAGAAAACAAGATATTTTCCTAGGACATGTTTCGTCGGTTTTCATAGGAATATGATCTAAACAGACCAAAACCGACCAAAAAAAGTCATTGCCAATTATTGGTTGGCAATGACGTGGTCGTGGGTTTTGGTCGGATTATACCGACGATAAGCAACGAAATACATCGTCAAAATATTCATCAGTTTTCTTCGGTTTAACCAGTCGAGAACCATGGGTTTGGAGTCGTTGGTTGGCGTCGGTCATCTCGTTGGTTGTCGTGGGTATAACAGTGGTCGGTTTTCGTGGGTAAAGCAAACCAACGAAAACCCACCACATTTATTAAAAGTAATAAAAATAAATAAATAAGTGGTCAATTTTTGTGGGCTAAACGACCACTTATTTATTTATTTTTTTAATTAATTTTAACAAATGTGACGGGTTTTCGTTGGTTTATTTAACCAATAAAAACTAACCACATTTGTAACCAACGAAAACCAACCACAATGAATAATAGAAAAGAAATTAATAGTTTTCAAATATTTATAAATAAGATTTTCAAAATAATTTTTTTTGTTAAAAAATATATATTACAAAATTTATGTCCGAATCCTAAAGTCCAGGATCCTGAATCTCACCGATGCCAACCAACGCTCTCGCTGACTCATTCCAAGTCTCTGAGTCAAGCTAACATGTTACGGCTCACCATCGGCATTGACCAATTTCCCGAGTCTAAAATGTCGTCCCTTGGAAACAAGAGTTTACCGCAAAAGCACAGAACCACTCTTCTTGTAGTCACAACGGGAATTTGCTGAATGTTGGATAAGCTCTATGTAGCTGGTTATGTATCAGAACTATCTCAAAAGAGTAGGATTGATACACAGTTATATATCCATTTAATTGTAGAGAGAAAAAAATGCTCAAACATGAAGAATAGATTAAAGAAGCACAAGACATAATCACTACAACAAAACAAGGCCTTTTCCTAGGATAGGTTTCGTCGGTTTGGAGTCGTTGGTTGGCGTCGGTCATCGTGTTGGTTGTCGTGGGTGTAACAGTTGTCGGTTTTCGTGGGTAAAGAAACCAACGAAAACCCACCACATTTATTAAAATTAATTAAAAATAAATAAATAAGTGGTCGGTTTTTGTGGGTTAACCAACCACTTATTTATTTATTTTTAAATTAATTTTAATAACTATGGTGGGTTTTCGTTGGTTTGCTTCACCCACAAAAACCGACCGCTTATTTATTTATTTTTTAACTAATTTTAATAAATGTGGTGGGTTTTTATTGGTTTAATTTACCCACAAAAACCGACCACTTATTTATTTAATTTTTTGATTAATTTTAATAAATGTGGTGGGTTTTTGTTGGTTTATTTTACCAACAAAAACCAACCAAATTTGTAACCAACAAAAACCAACCACAATGAATAAAAAAAATTAATAGTTTTCAAATATTTATAAATAAGATTTCCAAAATAATATTTTTTTACAAAATATATATTACAAAATTTATGTGTGAATCCTAAAGTCTAGGGTCCTGAGTCTCGCTATCTAATTGTAAGGATGGTGGAGTATCCATCAACCAAAGTAGCTTCGCCATCTGAGCTTCGTTCGTCGCATGTCGAACTTTGTTGTCGTCCTGATAGGCTTGAAATTCTGCCTGATTTGTCTGTAGAGCTGCACGAAGATCCTCCAGCTCTTGACGCTCTCGCTGACTCCTTCCAAGTCACTTAGTCAAGCTAACATGTTACGGCACACCATCGGGATTTACCAATTTCCCGAGTCCAAATCGTCATCTCTTGGAAACAAGAGTTTACCGTGAAAGCGCAGAACCACTCCTCTCCTAGTCGCAACAGGAACTTGCTGAATGTCGGATAAGCTCCATATAGCTGGTTATGTATCAGCGTACCCACCAATTTGACCATTTTTTTGTTGACCCGAAACCTAATATTTTGAAAAATTAGTAATACCAAAAAACTTGTAATGTAATCAAACAAGAAAGTATAATAATTACCATGTTGATTTCTCGATCATCCTACTAGGATCGAAAAATGGCAGATGATCTCGATTCAGACGTCTCAGTATCGAGTCAAGAGTCACATGTGTAGGCTGAGAACCACTTGTCTCTGGTAGTGGCTGTGGATGTGGCCGTGGATGTGGCTGTGAATCAGACATATGTGGTGGACTTCGCTGCGTACTCGGCGTGACATTTGAATCGTGGCCCTGTGATGATCCACCACCGATGATCCAGCACCTATGAATCGAAAACGTGATGATGTATGACGTTTCTGATCGAACTCACCGTACGAGAACCTTAAAAAAATCAAAAATTACATTTTATATAATAAATACACAAATATTATATATAAAATTTGCATACAAAATTTCAAATTTTATAATAAATATATAAATATACTTACATTATATTGATAAAATTATGTACAAAATTAATATACAAAATTTCAATTTATATAAAATACAAATGAAATATACAAAATTTCAATTTATATAAAGTAAATATATAAATATACTTACATTATATACATAAAATTATGTACAAAATTAAATATAAAAAATAAATATTTATATAAATATTTATATAAATATAGAAATTAATTATACAAAATTTCAATTTATATAATAAATATATAGATATACTTACATTATATACATATAATTATGTATTTATATATTAAAAATATTTCCATCTTATATCAATTTTTTAAAAAATTACAAAATAAAATCTAAAATATATATTATTTTTTTCTTAATGACACAATTATATTAACAAAATATATTTAATTTTGCTAAATATAAAATTAAATTTACATAATATATCATTTTTTTGTTTTAAACAAATTAAACTATGCATAATATATCAATTTTTGTAAAAAAATAGAATATACCATTTTAACCAAAAAAAAAAAGTTGTGTTCTTCAGAAGAAGAACTTGAATCCCAAACCCAAAATTTTTGTTTTCAACATCAAGTGATCAACGAAATCTAAGGAGAATTGACCAAATTACAACAACATTGAACAAGTTATTAAGAGATCTAAGCCTAATTTATTCAATTTTCAACCAACAAGTTATTAAGAGATCTAAGCCGTCTCGCAGGCCATTTCACTGCACAATACGTTACTAGCCTAAGAATACTTTCCACGACTGGTCCTGACCAACTAGGTATTTCCATGTTACTAAATGCTACTCCACATCTCTTGTATGCTCGTTTTGCTTGTGCTGCATTTTTGTGTCTATGTGGCAAAAAAGATGTTGGAAAACCAGTTTTCGACTCATTCCTGCAACTTGTCCCGGATATTGAAGAAGGTAGTTACAGTAGTTATCAAGTTTGTGACCAGATTGTAGCTATGAGTACACCTGGCAGACAATTTTCCCAGGCAGATTTATGTGGGGAACTCTAGCAGACATTCTTTACTTTCAAATGAATCACCCCACACTTCGCATTGTTTGCAAACATTGCTTTGCTCTGTCATTTTGCTGGCATATCGCAGATATGTGTTAATCTAATAGCCCAAAAATTGAGTAGCAGCTTACGAGTAGCTGACTTTCTTATCTAATTATGCCTTGTATTCCGTGTTTCTGTTTTCTTTATTTTCAATTTCTTCCTTATGTTCTAGCTACTATATTATGTTGTAATATGTACCTGTAAGCACTTTCGGGTTGGTCCCTATTATAATATGATTACTAAATTTCTATTAAATCATCCATGTGATTTTTTTTTTCTGATAACAAGTCTTAATGCATTAATTTTTTTGTTGAAAAAATAACATGGTTTATAACTACCAAATAAATAATTTAATTAATGATTTAAATATTTTTCATATAAATATTTAAATAAAATATTTCATTTAAAATAAAAATAAATAAATTAACACGTCGTTGGTTGTGGTCGGAAATACACCTACCAAAACCGACCACTTTTATAACTCTCGTCGGTTTTGGTAGGTATAAATTTCTACCAAAACCAATGAGTTTTATTATTTTTTAAAAAAATAAATAAATTTGTGGTCAGTTTTGGTAGGTAGCAGTACCGACAAAAACCGACGAGAAGATAATTTTTTATTTTATATTTTAAACAGAAATTTGTGGTCGGATATGGTAGGGATTTTGTATTTCGGTCGGTTTTGGTGGGACTTGTTTCCAACCACAACCGACGAGTATTACTTTAAACTTTTTTTAAAAAAATTTAATTTCTTGTTGGTTTTGGTTGGTATTGATTCCTACTAAAACCAACGAGTTTTATTATGATTTTTTTTTAAAAAAAAATTTAATCTCTCGTTGGTTTTGGTCGGTATTCATTCTTACCAAAACCAGCGAGTTTTATTATTATTATTATTATTAAAAAAATGTGGTCGGTTTGGTAGGTATCATTACCGACCAAAACCAACGAGAAATTAACAATTTTTAAAAAATTTCAAATGGAAAATTGTGGTCGGTTTTGGTCAGGATTTTATATTTCGGTCGGTTATAGTGGGAATCAAGGCCCACCAAAACCAACCGAAATATAAGATACCGACCAAAACCGATGACTATATATACCGGTCGGTCTTCATCGGTTGTTGGAGCTACGGTAACCGACCAATACATAATTTCCCACGACAACCTATCGTTACCTTAAGAGTCGTGGGTTGTGCGGGTTTTCTTAACCAACAAAAACTCACGACATTTTTTCCCTAGAAAAATGCCTTGTTTTTTTTGTAGTGAATGGCCCTTTGATGACCTCGGAAATATTTCCTGTTTGCATCTACCACAATTTAGCTGTCATGTCCGATGATGCTGTGCAATGAATATTACAAAATTAAAACCAGATTATGTTATTTCTACTAGATTTTTTTTATTGAGGAAGAGTTTGGGCCGAAACCTAAACCAACTTCCCAAGGGTCAGACGCAACCCGAGTTTAGACATCCAGTGGCCACTTAGAAATTATTAGCAATTTCACACTTAAGGAAAATTGATCCATGGCCTAAATCAACAGGGCAACTTCCTTTTCAAGTGGAAACCACTAGACCATTGCTACTTGGTTTTTGTAAAAAAGATTTCTAACATATTCTAATTCCTAACAACCTAAAACATACGATTATTAACCGTCATAAGTCTCTTATTGTGATAAATTTATATCGAAAATGTCCTTTTGGGATAAATTTTCGTGGGGAAAATGAGTTGATTTTTTGTATATATGCATATATATATATATATATCTACAAACATTTTGTGGTGTTTTGGGCTATGGAATCTTTGATTTTGTTAGTTTCTAGAAGTGGAGAAAGCTACTGATTGCAAGGATGTTCTGAAGATATTGTTAAACCTTGATGACTGGCCGGCTTTCCAACCATACCAAGAGGATTTTCTCAGGTTAAAATTTCTTTTCCGTGCTTTTTCTCTCCATGTAACTGAGATCTCTGATGCTCAGTTAATTAGAGAGCATCAGAGAGCTGATGCTCTGGCTCATTCTATTAGAGAGTCAGATAATGATTTAGTGTTGTAAACTTGTCTTCACCTTTTTAAGTGTTTTCTATTAATATTTGGTTGAAAAAAAACACATACATATGTACAAATTATGAAACATATCATAATATATTATATAAGGTAAAATGGTTTATCAATACATTCGAATTCTAGTTCTTTTAATCGAAACCAATCTATCAAAATGTTAGAACCAACTTTTTTTTTATAACATCGAATCGATAAGATCCGATCCACAGCTTGAATTCCACTTAAAATTCCTTTTTTAAACTATCATAATGTAGTGGGTAAGAATCGAATCCTGGTACCAGGTTATTAGCTGGATCATCCTAACCACCAAACTGAAAGCAACTCGATTCCAAGACATGTAAATTCCTGCGCAACTGACCAGCCTATTAGCCAAGTTCCTGTATAATACTGATGATAAAACTCGATCTAGAAACGTGCAAGTGCGTTTGTTTTACTAGACTTACCATCTATCACTAAATACATGTTGCACCAAGTATTATTCTTTGTCACTTAAATCACTTTTTCTAAAAAAAAATTAATATTGATTTATGTTGTCTGCTTAATCACATGATATATAAGTTATACGATTAGTTTATTCATTATCCTACTTAACGTACGTATTGGCATAATATATATCAAACTATTGGAATCACAATAGATATACTCATAGTTTAAAATTCTCTTATTACAATCATAGTGTATATGTGAAGAATTATTATTAAAATTCAAGAATATAACAGCAGATCAAGAAGTAGAATCCAAATAAAAATGTAATATATAAACCTAGATATCTTCATAAAAATGTTTCTTGAAGGCTTCCATGTGAGTCACTTGTAGACACGCGGAGAGAATCACCGAGCCGTCTTCCTTTTGATCCGGCAAGAGAAGCAAGTCGCCGTCAAAGTCATGCGTACCAGGTCCCATGTAGATCTCCTTGCCCCATCCGAAATCAAGGCCGTACATTGGCAAAGTTAACCAGCTCACCAATCCTAGATTAGGGTTTCCATAGAATTTTCGTTCCGTGCTTCCCAAGTCATCTAAGTCTAATTGGAACTTTTTCAAATTCTCCTGGTTCTTCAGATACTCTATCCCAATCATCACGTACTCGTTTGTCACATTTTTTATGGCTTTATTGATTATTGCAGCCGTGTAACCCAATTCATTAGATAACAGTTCACCTATATGCATAACAAAACATAGCCAATCAGATTTTGCATTGTAGGATTAATAAAACCTACCTTGAAGTCCACGAAACAGGGCACGAAGAAGACGATAAGTCTGGTTATATGTCCAAGGTTCTTCGAAGAACAAAATTACCTGAGGTACTTGCTGCGATCACGTCAAAAGTGGCATTGCCGAAGTAGCTAGATGGCAGAGGTGGCTGCATCCGACTACGAGTATCTATAGAGATTCCAATAGCCGTTGGTTGCTCCGGGGAGTGCCCACGTGCCTTACACGCAGACCTCCATACGTGTCCCGTGACAGTCTCATACCTTGTAAACCCTTTTGATGGATCAGCATATTTGCTTGTGTTCGCTTTACTTTTGAGCTTCTCAAGCTGAGATTGGCTCAACTTTAGCACTGCCACAATCGTCTTCTTCTTTCTCTCTTCAACATTGTCTGTTTCACCTATCAAAAACGGTAGCTGATCGAACTCTTTGTGGTCAACCCGTGGCTGCGACTCAAATGGTGGAAGCGGTTCACCAGCCCAGAGGATCTTTCGGTCGAGATAAGGAATGGTTCCTATAGGTTCACCACACGCGATTCTTCCCCATTCCGACATGAAATGTAGCGCGCTTTGGCCATCG
>OVBA01001995.1:0-37926 GCA_900406435.1 Lepidium aucheri
GCTGCGGCTGTTTTTCATGTCGGGTTAATTTCAGATGCAATCATGGAGATGAAGATGTGAAGGAAACGTCTTGGGGTTATGATTAAGGATTGATGAGGTGGAGCAAACAGTATTAGAGTCCGATTGCATGCCGGTAAGCTCAACCTGGCGACACGGAGCTCTAGTTACATGCCGGAGAAAANAATGATTGGAGTCAACGTGGCGTAAGATGGCCATCAAAACAGCAAAACGTTTACTGTTCTAGTATTTTCTAAAATGGGCCTTTGGGCCTCTTGTTTTAGGTACTAATAATATCTTCTTTGTAGTTCATAACCGACCTATTTCAAATAAATAAAACGAGACGATATTTTCTGTTAAAAAAAGAATTATTTATATATAAATGAAGTGAAGTGACGTAATGGAAACTAGATGGATGCAAAGTTATTCGTTGATTCTAATAATACTCAAATAAACCAAACCTTTTTCGGTTTGTTGAGATCTCGCCAAAAACAAAGGAGAAAGAGACTAAAGCTCATCATAATTAACCCCTAACATAAGTAGATTATTTACAAGAAAACCTAAAAACCCTAATCCTAATTAAATAATAATAAAGATATGAAAATACAAATAAATGGTGGTAATTATCAAAATGATAAAAGATATTTGGAATATTTCTAAATATCTCACTACATCACGTCTCGCTCGCGAAGAAAAAATCATCTCAAATATTCAATAGAGTTTTTATCACAAAAAGAATCCAGATTTACACAGATTTTTCACAAAACCGAATTTGCACGAAACTAAAACTGCTCAGATTTTGAATGAACCCACATCTGTACGAAATTTGCACAAATCTGTAACTACACGGATTCTAGCACGGTCCTGAGCCTGCCCGATTTCTGAACAAATTAAATCTTGCACGACTTCTGCATGGATCTAATCTTGTACGAACTTTGCATATATGAGATTTGAAAAAAGGTCTTCATCAAAAATGAACTCTCCATCTTCATCTTCATAAACATCATAGATGGGATCACCGTAGATCTTTCTGTAGATCTCAGAGTCTTTATATTCGTCATAGATGAGATCACCATAAATCTCTTTGTATATATCTTGACATGCTCTCGACAAAAGGACTTTTGTCCTTGAAAGGGTCGCAATTACCAATCAACATGACATCTAGAATCGATCTTTGATTAAGAAATCAAAGGACATCACTCTGATACTAACTGATGTAGTGGAAGCTAGATAGATGCACAATTATTCGTTGATTCTAAGAATACCCGAATAAACCAAACCCTCTTGGATTCCTTGAGATCTCTTAAGTTCTAACCGAAAAAATAAGGGAGAATGAGACAAAAGCTCAATATTATTAACTAGATCATAAACTTAATGAAACACTAAACATAAGTAGGCTATTTATAAGAAAGCCTGAAAACCATAATCCTAACTAAATAATAATAAAGAAGTGAAAATACAAATAAATGGTAACTATCAAAATAATAAAGATAATTGGAAATATTCCAAATATCTCGCTGCATCATGAAGTAATTTTGGTGTAATATCAAATGGTAAGTGTACTGAAGACAGACACCATCATATACCTAGAGATCGAGTCTCACTGCCTATATTATGTAGGAATTAGGCTGATGGACCTACCTGTTGTGGCTCCGTATTGATAAAAACAAAACCAAATGAAACATAATATATGATTTAACATCATTTATAATAATACTATTATTGCATATTTTACATCAATTAAAAAATTAATGTAAGATATAAACTTATACAACCTCATAGCTGATGTAAAAATTTCATATGTGGTTTCATTTATATATACAATTTTATATTAATTTATATGTGATTTTTTATGTAAAATTATTAATTTATATAGACTTATATTATAAAATTTAATTATAGTGATGATTTTTCTTTTGTTACAGATATTATTTTTAGATACATGTTAATTACTATTTTGATGCTTTATATAATTTTTTGTCTATAATATTTATAAACATAAATAGTATCTACAAAATTAATAGCATAAAATAATTTATTTTAAATTATAAATAACATCCAAATAACAAAAAATTAGGAATAGAATTCAAATAACAAAAGTAAATAAACAATTAAAATAAATAAGCAATAGAAGTTATTTTTTAATAGAACTTATTTTTCAATAAGTAGATTCTATTCATGCCATAAATGATTCAGTGTCGTTGTCTTCCTCATCATATAGGTATTTTGAAGGTTTGTCATAACAGTCAACTTGTCTTTGACGTATGACTTCATCAACTCTAAAAACCACTAGGTTGGGGGGATTCAGATAAGCACTTACTCGATCATGAACCTTGTCAAGAGTTTCATACGTTTCTGACAAAAGAGGTATAATAAAAGAAGACAATAGTTCATAAACTTTTTTTTCGATGCTCCTCTAATGCATATAAGAATTACATCATAAAGATACATAGCCTCACGAAAAGCTTTTTCAGAAGCTTCTTCTAACAATTGTATTCTTTCATATTCTTCATTACCATGGAGATATTAAAATATTCTCAACCTATAAAGATTTTCAGGATTCCCATGATCGCGTAAGATTTGATATGTTTGGTAGAGATAAAAACGATAGAAAGAATTTAAATGGAATTTAAATGCTTGTAAGGAAAATCGGAAGAGAGCGGGATGTTTGTTAAATAGTGCATGAAATTTATTTTAAATAGATCTAAGGTTACGAACATCATATAGAGAATTTGACAGCACAACATGATACAATTTCGATCAATAGATCATCAGGTAAAAACACTAAAAAAGACATGGAAAAAAAGTTCGAAAAAAATTGTTGATGAATAGATTACAAAATTGGAAAACGGTTATTGATATGTTTATTTATTCTAACCAAAACATATGTATTTATTTTGATCCTATTAGTCGTATCTATACCAATTTTTTCTAAAATGAAAAAGATGTTAATTCTACTTATTTTTCAGAAATCCAAATATTCAAATTTCAAATATATTATATTTTACTTTTATAAGAATGCATTTGAATTTTATATGGTAACTAGATGATTACCGTGCAGTGCACGAGAATACTATTTACGCAATTTAATTCCATTGTTGTTGTTTGTTTTTAAATTCATTTAATCTTTACGTGATTTATGGTGCATAATATGAAGAACTAATATATATTTATAGTTATTTTTATTTATTTTTAATATGTGATATTTGTTTTCTTTTTGTTTATTTCATGGTTTGAGTTATCTATGTAATTTTATGAATTTTTATATATAAGATATATTTAAGTAATTTATTATGATAACCGGTGTTGTACACAAGATATAGTTCTCAGTCTCTGCTATTTAGCATCAACATACTCGTTTCTAGCGTCAGACATGACTCCGAGACAGAACTTAAGTAACTTGTTTAGCAAGGTCTGGCATGTCGAGGTATCGGAGAGGGTGCATTTATTTTTATGGCAAGATGTGGATTATATCTTAATGACGAACGATGAACGGTTTAGAATAGCAGGTTCAGTAGGATTCTGGTCTTTTCTTTCTTTCCTGCGAGTTTTGAAGTGCGGAAGTCATCATTTGAGTACTACAGATGTGTGCGAAGTTTGTAAAAGGGGTCTGGAGTCTACTATCCATATCTTGTGTGACTGTCCAGCGATACACAGTATATGGAGAAGGTTACTGAGATCGACTCAATAGTGATACTACTTCTCTTAGTCCTTGTTGGAGTGGCTCTAATAGAACTTGAGTGACAACTTCAATTCAGGGTGAGTAAATGATCTACAGTATTTGCTATGGCTGTATGGTGGGGTGGAAATGGAGATGTGGGAACGTGTTTGGATCAAAAGCCAAGTGTCGTGATAGGATTACTTATCTACGCAAGCTAGTGGATGAAGTCTCTCTTGCCTTTCGAAGTATATGTACGACTTCACGGACAAATCAAGTGGAGCGTTTTATATCATGGTAGCCACCTCATGATGAATGGTTCAAGATAAACACAGATGGGACTTCACATGGTAATCTAGAGAATGCATAGCAGGTGGACTCTACAATAAAATTAACTTATTGGACGTGTTGTAAACTATACAATAAAATTAACCTATGGTTCATAACTACTCTTAAAAATAGGCTTAATGTTGGATTTGTTATAAATTTTTATATAAGGTTGAAATTAATAAGGATTTAATACTCTTAAAAGCTAGAATTAATAAAATTATATCAGGTACAAATTCGATTCTTGATTATGTTCTGATTTGGATTTGAATTCGGCTTTCCAGTTAAATATATTTATGTCTCATTCTGGTATTTTGCCGGGTTAAGTTCAACTAATTTGATATTTTTTTCTTTTGGTTTAAGATTTATTCAAGTATTTTTTATTTTTCATATACGGTTCGGTTCAGTATAAATCAAGTTCAGATTTTGGGTAATTTTATATAAAAGTTCAAAAGTAAAAAATATTTAATATAAAAACTCTAAAATGCTTAAATTTTATTTTTGATCTGGTTCCAGTTCGTTTGTGTTTGGTTTTTTGGATACATAGATTTAAGATCCGTTTAGATATATTATCAGATTCAGTTTGATTTTGATTCCGCTAATTAGTGTCAATTTTGGTTTGGGTTTCAGGCCTTTAAAATAAAATCTCAAAAATAATATTCTAAAATATCAACACGGATTTAAAAACCTAAATGAACATGAGTTAAAAATACAACTAAAACCTATAATATACTACGAGAGTAATCCTAGTTTTATCTTAATTGATATTAAATACTATTCGTTAAATTTTTATATAATTTTGCAAAGATGTGTAATTAGCATGTGTTCTATGGGGAAAATATGCTCAATCTCTTCCGGTCTGTATTTAATAATCAAAACCATAATGGTCATGCAATTTGCTAAAATCAAGGAGTTTAGAGGTATGTTATTTTGGTTTTGTAATTACCTACAGTTATAACGTCCTATTATTCTTATAAAATATAAATGAGTAGTTATTAAATTTTATGATGTTCAATACTTTTTATGTAATATTAAAAAATATTTAACTATTTAGATTATTATATCAAATAGAATGGGTATGCTAACAAATTACTTATTTTAGAAAGCCTTTATCAAAAATAAAAAACAAATTACTTATTTTTAATAGATGAAATGAGTAGGCATGTTCTTTGTAGGTTCGCCGGCGACACAAAAATGAAAGCTAACAACAATGCATATAAATGCGGCGACATTAAAATCATCAAATATTGAATAAAATTATTGGTTGTTATTGTCACTAATGATTTCAGCGACTAGATTTTGTTAGTTCATGTTTACTAAAAATTATAAACTTCTAGCAAATGAACAAATTTTAAATTTAAAAGTTAAACAAACACGGTTCTAACAAGCTAAATGAATTCGGATTAAGAAACCTAAATGAACATGAGTCTAAGAATTTAAATGAACATAAATATAAAAACCTAAATGAATGTACACAAATCTACAAACCTAAATAGCCACGTGTATAATAACCTAAATGAACATAAGTCAAACAAATTTTGTAATGCATCAAGACCTTAATTACAAGGATCCAAAAAATTTGTCTTGTGCACAACATGAATCATTATTGTAAATTAATTTCTGGTATATTAAATATATATCTAAATAATAACTTGATATAAATCAAATCATAAAATAAATAAGAATCAAACAAATCACTTATATAATATTATAGATAAATATAAATAACTATAAATGTATATTTATTTTTTATAAAAAATAATCTCATGCACTGCACAAATAATCATCTAGTAGGTGTATAGATCTTCTTTTTTTTTGTCAAAAAGCTGTATAGATCATCTTATTCCACATAAGTTTAATCCTAACCCAATCTTCCTTCAAATAAAAATTTTTCTTTCTTCCCATATATAACATAAGCTTGTGAGCAAATCTGACCTCGTTAAAGATATATTAGAAACGAATGTAAAAAAAAAATCAGAATAAAACAAAATTTAGTGAACATATTCTAGACTTTTATAGCTAATTATAGGCCAAAACGGTATGTACTTTGGTCTTACCATTTAAAAGTTATGACTATTATAACTGAACTGGTTTTTTGTAGATAGGATCTGGAAATAGCAAAATTGAGAAGAAGTTTCACGATCAAATAAAGGAACTAGAAGATAATCTACATATAATCAAAAATCTCTCGATATCTAGTTTTCAGATCCGTTTTCAGAAAATGATTCGGAGTTACAGTTGTCATGTTACAAAATATCATAGAAGATCATCTTTTTTTTCAATACTATATTTAATTTTTTCCATAATTTACTTTTTTCGTAATATTTTAGTGTATTATTTCTTTAGTATAATATAATAATAGTATTGCAACTAAAAATTCTATTTCTTTCTAAGTTAAAAAATATGTATAAATTAACAAAACATTATAATGAATAAAATAAAAGTGATGAAATAACAACAAACTAAAATATATTTCATCATTTAACAATGATGTAATTTATAATTTTTATTATCACTTATAAATTGACATTAATATTATGTATTTAACATCAATCTTTTTTTTTATCAACAAGTAATCATCGGATCGACAACAAGGCCCGATCCATAACTTAAATTCTCCAAATAAAGCAGGATAAAATTTGGACCCACTATCTCATGCCTAACTAAATCAGGGGCAAGCCAACTGGACCACCTATTTCTTGGAAACATCAATCTTTTAACATAACAAATAATAACATTATTTATTATAATTGATACAAATACCAAACAAGGAGCTTGATGTGCAGGGTTTGCACATAATATTGGGATATGTTTGGCTCTTTTAGCAGAGCTTTGGGGTGCATACTATGGACTCGCTATTGCTTGGGAGCAACATGTTTCGAGGTTGTCTATAGAGAGAGATTCTGAAATGGTGGTAAGTTTCCTCAAAATAGGGATTGATGAGTCTCATCCTCTGTCTTTTCTAGTACACTTGTGCTCTGGCTATTATCTAAATATTGGATAGTTCACATTCGTCACGTGTATAGGGAATCTAACAGTTTTTCAGGCGGGTTAGTGAACTATGTTCTTTTTTGCTAGTAGGATTACATTTGTTTGATTTATGTCTAGATTTTGTTAGAGATCATTTTGTTGACGGTGAGAACGGTATTGCTATTTCTAGACGTTTTGTTATTTAATTATTCTGTGTTAACTTAATAAATTTGTGAGAGAAGTTTTCTCCCATTGGTACACCAAAAAATACTAACTTCACTATTTATAAGTGATGCAAAGTTAAAATCAAATTGCAAAATGATGCAATATTAACATCGATACAATTTTTACACTCAGTTAAAATAATCAATGCAAATATTAGTTTCAATTTTTAAATATGACACAAAATTAACATTAATTATAGTAAATGATACAAATATCAACATCATTAATATTAATTGACACAAATATTATTTTTTTTTTAAAAAGGACACAAGATTAATATAATTATAATAAATGATGCAACTATTAATATCTTTTAAAATATTTGACCCAAATACTAACATCAATTTTTACATTTGGCACAAAAAAACATCACTATTAATAAATGACATAAATAGTTATATCAATTATTTAAATTAACACAAATTATTTTTGACAAAAAAAAACACAAATTTTGAATCATCACTTTCAAATTCAGTTATGTAAGTGATGTAAATTAGAGTTGTATCAATAAAAAACAACGTAAACAAATAAACTAAAATGATATAACATACCAAAAATGGTAGTTAAAGTTTCATCGTTTTTTTTCTTTGTCGTATCACATACTAGATTTAATATTACATGGATCCTAGTTTCAATCAAGTTATGATTCATGATATAGTCTTTTTTTTATCAATACTAGGAAATAACTGGCCGGCTCAATAGTTAAGTTCCAACATAATGTACGTAATGAGACTCGATCAATGAATGTATAATGGTGTCTACCTTCAATGGAGTTACTACCTACTATTAGACCAAAGTCATTTCACCATTTCTTATATAATTTAATCTAAAAAACCGCATTATACTAACTTTAATTATTGCGCTGCAACTCAAAAAATTGTGAAGGAGCATTGACCTTATCCACATTCTTTTTAAAATTAATTTATACCTCTATCTTTCATTTTAAGGGAATAAGGCTTAATAACAAAAATTTGAATAAAAATGAAGAATACACCCATAAAATTTTGAAAACCTACTAACCATTTTCACTATTTGAATATGATGGAAAGTCTATTTGTCTCACATCAATTACTTGTAATTTTGAAAAAAAATTAATATTTTAATATATTAAATTACATAGGTAGAGGAGAGATAGTAAAAAAAAAGTTTGTTAATTAAGTTTTGAGTATGTGTTATATTATTTCCTATCAAATCAATAACATAACCAAGTAACATTATCACACATTACTCTTTATTTTTAATAAATACCCATCTTGAATCTTATAGCATAAGACAAACAACATTCATATAGCTAATCTGCAATGTCAGACGACCAATCTAATAACTCATCAAGTTATGAGAGCGACGATCCATCAGTATATATTATTTCTGTAATTACTGATACGAAAAATTGAATAGCATGCTGCATAGTCCTTCCATATAAGTAGTAATACTACATTATCGTTATATGTATAATGGAATACATTCATGCAAATGTAATGAACTGGTTTGCAGTGCAGTATGTCGTAAGTCTAATAGATGCCAATTTCCTGACCCATAGTGTGAAGACTGTAGTTGACGCCAACCCGGACGAGTGAATCACGTTTGTAGTCACCGTCATGGGTGATCTACAATTCAATGTCCAAACACATGTTGGAGAATACTTCTATGTACAGCTTGGGGAAAGTAGATGTTCTTGTGAGCAGTATCAACAATTACAGATTCCTTGTTATTATGCAATTTCTGCAATATCCCAACTCGACTTAAGGTTCATCTTATGGTAGGAAAATATAGAATATTCCCTATGTTGGTGGGAATATAGTACTACCTGAAAATTATCACGACGAGTTCCCTCCACCCTTCAAATGGAAGACGTGGACGAGTAAGGCCAAAGGAAAAGAAAACAACACTTACAGTAGCACCAAAAGTAAGTGCATTACAAATATAGAAGTACTACTCATACTATTATAGTAGACATGCTACATATTTAGCATATCTACAACTCTCATTATATGTGTACTATATATTTGTACATATATTTGTGTACATATATATTGAGATGTAGCAAATAATGATTATGAAGATATGTTTTTTTATCAGTTTACTGGAAATACGAGTAATAGACGATGTGAACGTTGTTATGGACTGGGACATAACAAATCATCTTGAAAAAAGATACTATAACTGTGGACTCAACATACCATTAGAGGCTTGAAGATAATAACTTTTGGAATGAGAAAAATAATGAAATCATCTCCAAGTATTAACATAAAACTGTTGGCTTTTGGATGACACTTATTTTATGAAGAACTTTTGATAATCATTATATAGGGTTATATATATAATTCAATGATAATATTCTCATGATCTTACTTGAACTACTTATGTATGTAACTTCCAAGTTGAATAAAATTTTGATTAGGCGCGCATCCGGTTCGCTTACCAATAAAGTCAAAAACTTATTTTGTAAATAAAACTAGTGAAGACAACTTCAATATAGAATTACTACAATTTCCTCTACATTCTGAGTAACAATCATCATTGAACTAGTAATCGAATTTGCAATTCTCTTCTCAAAATCAACTCAGTGTCTGAAACCCTAGATTGTGAATCAAAGAAATGTAGTGATACAAAAGCATAAAAGATATGCTTATTACTTTTATAAATGGTGAGTATTTATAGCAAATAGAATTATTACATAGTAATCTAATTCATGAGTAACCAAAATTTTAAATTGGTAATTTTTTATTTCAGTTTTTTTGGAGATATTGATTGAATCTCAACAATTTACCCATATATTAACTATCTTGGGAGACAGTCAAACATATTCTATACAGATTATGGGGTGCAGCGTAACTAAGAGAGCCATTCCATTTAGGGCGAGACATAATGTGTTACATTTATGGAAGACAGTTATGTATTCACTCGAATAGTGAAATAACACCAAAAAATACCATTATATATATATATATATTTTTATAATATAGTCTAAAAATAAGAGGAATATCACGAACTAGCCGAATTACCAAACGAGTATAGAAGTACTATATATAGAAGTACTACACAAAATCCCTAATTTGTGAAAGGATACAAATCTACTAACTTGAAATTAATAAACTATCTACGTGAAGGATCCAAACTAGTGTAGACAACTTCAGTATATAATTACTATAATTTTCTCTACATTCTTAGTAACAATCATCTCTAAACTAGTAATCGAATTTACAATCTTCTTCTCAAAATCGACTCAGTGTCTGAAATCCTAGATTGTGAATCAAAGAAATATAGTGATACAAAATCATATAGGATATCCTTACTACTTTTATAAATGATGCAGATTTATGAATTACTAAAGAATAATCTAATTCAGGAGTAACAAAAATTTCGAATCAAAATTTTTTTATTTCAATGTTTTGGAGATATCAGTATTCCAGATATTAACAATCTTGGGATTAATTCGCACACATTCTATACAGATTATGTTTACATTTATAGAAGACGGTTATGTGTTCGTCGGAATAGTGAAATAATGCCAGAAAATAGTTGGAATTTATTGTTCTATAATGTAGTCTTATAATAACATGAATAGCACAAACTAGACGAATTATCAAACGAGTGTAGAAATATTATACATATAGAAGTACTACACAAAATCCCTATTTTGTGAAAGATTACAAATCTACTAATTGAAAATTAAGAAACTATCTACATGAAGGATCAAACTAGTGTAGAAAACTTCAGTGTAGAATTACTATAATTTCCTCTACATTCTCAGTAACAATCATCACTAAACTAGTAATTGAATTGCAATATTCTTCTCAAAATTGACTCAGTGTCTGAAATCCTAGATTGCGAATCAAAGAAATGCAGTGTTACAAAAGCGTGTGAGATATCCTTACTACTTTTATAAATGCTGTGGATTTGTAGCAAATAGAATTACTACACAGTAATCTAATTTATTAGTAACCAAAGTTTCAAATCGAATTTTTTTTTCAGTGTTTTTGGAGATATCAAAATATTCTCATTAAATTACATAACAATCTTGGGAAAAAATCGCACACATTCTATATAGATTATGTTTATATTTATGGAAGACACTTATGAGTTCGCCGCAATAGTGAAATAATGCCAGAAAATAGTCATAATTTATAGTTCTATAATGTAGTCTTATAATAACAGGAAGACAACGAACTAGCCAAATTATCAAACGAGTGTAGCAATACTATATATATAGAAGTACTACACAAAATCTCTATTTTAAGAATGATCACAAATCTACTACATCGTAATTAAGAAACTATCTTCGCGAAGGATCAACTAGTGTAGACAACTTAAGTACAGAATTACTACAATTTCCTCTACATTTTCAATAACAGTTATCACTAAACTAGTGATCGAATTTCCAATCTTCTTCTCAAAATTGACTCAGTGTCTGAAACACTAGATTATGAATCAAAAAAATGTGTTGATACAAAAGCATGTGAAATATCCCTATTACTTTTATAAATGGTGCGGATTTGTAGCGAATATAATTACTACAAACTAATCTAATTCAGGAGTAACCAAAATTTCTAATCGTAAATTTTTGATTTCAGCGTTTTTGGATATATTGATTGATTCTTTACAAATTACCCAAATATTAACAATCTTGGGAGAAATTCATACACATTCTATACAGATTTTGCTTACATTTATGGAAAACGGTTATGTGTTCACCGGAATAGTTTAATAACACCGGAAAATAGCAAAAATTTATAGTTCTATAATGTAGTCTAATAATAATATGAATAGCACAAACTAGAAAAATTATCAAACTAGTGTAAGTACTATTTATATATAAGTACTACACAAAATCCTTATTTTGTGAAAAATTACAAATCTATTAATTCGAAATTAAGAGACTATTTACATGAATGTCATCTTCTAATAAATTTGGAGTACGTTGGAAAATGGTCAGAATTTATAGCCATGGTAACACATTGGGCTCTTTGTTTTTTAGTATAGAAAGTTGTGTGATGATGTTATAGTACTTGGTTATGCTATTGATTTGACACAGAATAGAATAACACTCAAAACTTATATGATATGCTTTATTTCTCTTTCCTCCTATGGCCATCTTTGTTCAAGTAGTAAATCCAACTCAGAGTGTTAAGAGGGGATATGGGTAAGGACTGTGTTCTTTAAGGATGAAAGGAGAGTTAAAATAGCTATATTGCTCTGTATTACGTGTGTGTGAATTATGAAAAACTTGATCTCTTTGTGGGGACCTCCCCTTTATTTACAAACCATAGATGCGGTTACAACCAAATTAAAAAATGGAAATGTTACATTTATGTTGAGATTCAAACTTATATAAGCGATTCTTCCTAGATTTTCAGAAATATTTCAATCAGAATAGAAGTATTTCCATTTTTCTTCTTGATGACATATCAGTCGAGTTCATCTCGTTCTGAAATACAACGTGTTATCGAGGATGAATTCTCCCGAGTTGGTGCTGATTAAGACGAAAAAATTCTTTTGTTGATTTGCCGAGTTCATGACATACTCTTAATTGTTGTTTGTGGACCAAAGTGGGATCTTGGACCTACCTCCAATAATTGTCTCCCCCCAAGACTCGGAAGATTTTTTTGAAAATTCTGAGTCAGAAAATGATTGGCTTCTGGAATCTTTCGTCAACGTGTCACACAATTATTGGTTTCCTTTGCGGCGCGCTAGGTTTACTCTTAGGTCATCATTGCACGATGTTTTTCCTTACGATAAATTTCTATAATTATTGTACTTTTACCTACTTCTGAATTCCGAGTAGATAACCTTTCTCTCCATTTTCTTATCTTTTTCCTCTCTTCATTTAACTAGTCTAGAATGGGTTTAGATGACTTCAACATGCCTAATGTCATAGATGATCTTGACGCCATCCTCGATGCATCTCTCTCCAAGGTTATTCGAGGCCCACTCGGTAATGCCTCTTCTCATCTCCCAGATGATATTCGCTATTGGTGCTACCAGAGTAGTTGATCATGGTGATTTTGCTTCTACGGTTACCAAAGCTAGGTCCGTATTTGGTCTGAACACAGGCGTCCCTCCAAGAAGGCAAAAGTGGGGGTGAAGGGCGACAAATCTTCTACTGCGCTTGTAGTTGCAGAGGGTCCTTCTTCTGAGTCTACCTCAAAGGGGTAGGAAAAATTCTGTTGCTGATGGCTAAGGTCGAAGAAGAGCTTGCCAAAGTTAAGGCTGAATTGAAGCTGGAGAAAGATAATATGCTCAAGTTGATGGAGCAGAACGCAGCTTTGATGGATTCGCTAAAGTGCGACGAGGTGGATCAGTGTAGTGCCTTTAAGGCTGCTGAAAAGGTGAATAATGCCTCATTAAAGCTCCGATCTGATTTAGATAAGATCAAGGAGAAATTTGATTCTCAGCTTCATGACATTTTGGTTTTGGAGAAGCTAAAAAATTTTCAATACTTGTCGAGTCAGCTCTCTGGTCGCTTTAAGAGGATCACTCCTCGATTCACTACTCTTGACACCAACTTGGCTGTTTGTCTCTTGTTTGATCAGTTCCAGGGTTCAAGAGCTTTCTTTAATTGTTGTTGCGCTGGAATGTCAGCGTCCCTTCGGTGCTTGTTGAACATATGAATGCAAAGTTCAATAAGTACAGGGAGATCACTGAGAAAGAGACATTGACGGTGCTTCTCCCTGATGACTTGGTCATCCCAAATTTTGAGGTTGGTGATCCTTTCACCATTCATGGTGAGACTTGATTCACATAAGTGAATTGATTTTTCTTCGACCGTTGTGGTCGTCCCAGAAGAGTGAAGAGAAGGAATAAGAAATATTCCTCCATGAAAGCCTCTGGTGACAAAGAGTTAATCTAGCTCCTTTTTTTTAGCTAAGAAACAATCAGCTTTTCGAATATTTTGTATTGATCGCACAATTTTATTCATTTTTATTGCAATTTTGTAAAAACTTTTGCTGAAAAATGAATATAAGATGAATTCGGCTATTTTGCCTTTGTTATTTGAGGTAAATAAAATTTTAATCCAAGCTTTAATGAATGAAAAACAAGTTCCATTTTTGAAATTTATGCAAAACAGTCTGAGACTTAACGTCTTTAACTTAAAATGCCAAGATACTAGGATCAGCTAGGATCTGACCTTAGTCAAGTGAGATTCTAGGTCTCATTATGAGTGTGAGATTAGATCTCATTTTTTGGCGAAAACTTGGTCTCGGTTTAGTATGAGAGTTAGATCTCGTCTTTAGTGAAACTTGGGGTCTATTTAGTGTGAGAGTTAAATCTCATTTTTTGTTGAGAACTTTATGTCGGTTTTAGTGTGAAAGTTAGATCTTTTCTTGGGTGGGAACTTGGTCTCAGTTTAGTGTGAGAGTTAGATTTTGTTTTTTGTCGAGAATTTGATCTCGGTTTTAGTATGAGTGTTAAATCTTGTTTTTTGGTGAGTACTTGGTCTCGGTTTAGTGTGAGAGTTAGAACTTGTTTTTAATGAGAACTTGGTCTTAGTTTTAGTGTGATAGTTAGATCTAGTCTAAAGTTTTGCGAGATTTGGCTCGACAAAATTTTAAGACTCAGACAATTGTGTGAGAGCTTGGTCTTGTCGTAAGATTAATCTGAGAATTAGACCTTAGGCTTTGTAGGGATAAGACCTATATTTGGCCTCTTAAGGAGTTAATCCCGTAAGCTCTTTTTTACAAGTTATACTCGCCGAGATTTTAAGACTTGGTTTAGTACGAGCAAGATTTTAAGACTCAACTTAGTACGAGTGAGATTTTACGAGTCAGTGAGACTTTAAAACTCGGCTTTTGTTATGCAAGTTTTTAAGACTCGACTTAGTACGAGCGAGATTTAAGAGTCGGTGAGATTTTAAAACTAGGCTTTTGTTATGCGAGTTTTTAAGACTCGACTTAGTACAAGCGAGCTTTTAAAACTCGGCGAGATTCAGACTCAGCTTACGTTGTGCGAGGTTTTAAGATTTGGCTTAGAGAGTAAGGTCTAAGTCGTCGAGGTTTTAAGACTCAAGAAAAGTTTTGCGAGATTGGGCTCAACGATATTTTAAGACTCAGCTTAGAGAGTAGGGTCTCGGCCTTTTGAGAGATTTTAAGACTCGATGAAAGTTTTGTGAGGTTTCAAACTCGGTGAGATTTTAAGACTCAACTTAGAGAGTAGGGTCTCCGCCTTTATGAAATATATAGAGATATTTCTCTTCTTTTTTTACTTGGTGATATGATGAAAATTTTATTAAGTTTTAGCTTCATCCGAAGGTTACCTATCTACACCGCAGGGATCAAGCCAAGACGAAGTTCTGATTACATATTTAAGAATTTAGAGAATAATAGAGGAACTATGCGTGAGGTGCCATGACAGTGTTGTTTTAGTAGTAGTAGCACTTCAAGTTGATGAAATTCCAGCTTCGTGGAATCATTTCACCTTCAACTATGGCGAGTTCATATACTCTAGGTTTTACAACCATGCAAATTATATATGGTCCTTTCCAATTGGCATGAATTTTTCTACGTTGAGTTCAGCTATGTTCTCGAATACTTTTTAGAGCACAAGATCACCTTCCGTGAAGTGTTGACCTCATACCTTCTTGTCGTAGTGCTTTACGGCTTGCTGCTGATAATTATGTACACGGAGCAAAGGGTCTTCGCGTATTTCTTCCAGTTTGTCTAGGCTGGTTTCCATTGCATCTTCGTTTGTGTCTTCGTTCACAGGGGAATGTAACCTCCATAAAGTTAGAACACTTGCTTCTGCGGGGGCTAATGCTTCCATGTCATGAGATAGAGAGAAAGGAGTTTGACCTGTTGAGCGTCTTAGAGTTGTTTGATGTGACCATAGTACCTCGTTTAACTCATCTGCCCAACAACCCTTCTTTTCTTTGAGTCATTTCTTGAGTCCATCAAAAATTTGCTTATTGGTGGCTTCAGCTTGTCCATTTCCTTGTGGGTTATGTGGTGTAGACTTGCTGACTCGTATGTTCCACTTCGCATAGAAGTTTGTAAATTTTGCTGAGATGAATTGGGATTCATTGTCTGTGACAATTCGTAAAGTAGTCCATGACGACAAATAATGTTCTTCCAAACAAACTTGACGACGCCTTTATCCTTGATCTGAGAGTATGCTTCTACTTCAACCCACTCAGAAAAGTAGTTGATCTTGATAAGCATGAACCTCTTTTGTCTAGATAAAGGTACATGCCCAACTATGTACATTGCACATCGCATGAACGGGTAAGACATTATGGATGATATTAACTTTTGGGGTCCATGTCATTGGCACTTCATGCACTTTGTCGCGTACTGTTCACAACTCTGAGCCATTGTGGGCCAATAGTATTCGAATTTTCTCCACCAATAATCGTTCGCCTGAATGGTTTCCACCGGCTCCTTTATGTATCTCTTTCATCACCATTCTCATTTTGATACCGTGAAGTAAGTAAGAATAGTTCCATTTTTGCTTCTGCAGTATAATTTGTTGTCAAGTTGAACGTAGTAAGCGCATCTTGTTTTTAGCCGTGTTGCTGTCCATTTGCCGTCTAGAGTTTCACCATCCAAGATGTACGCCAAGATTTCATCTCTCCGATCAACATCTGTCTAAATGGGATGATCGATTTTGGGACTTGTTATATCAGATTCTTCTCGCATATTTGTGATTGTCGAGATGATGGTAAAGTCTCCTTTTGGTAGTTCAATGCTTGGTTTATCAATATTTTCTACTAGGATTATCCTTCTTTGAATTAGGTCGGTTGTCAAAGCTAAAGTTGCTAAGGCATCTGCCAAAGTATTCTCTACTCGGGGAATCTTGTTGATCTTGAACTTCAGCTACTTAGATAGGTCCTTGACCACTTTCATGTAGGCCTCCATTCGGCCGTTCTTTGTGTCATAACTACCGTTAACTTGGTTGACTACCAGTTGAGTTGCAATAACACTCAATTCGAGTTGCAATGATTTCCTTTGCAAGTGGGATCCCGGAAAGTAAAGTTTCGTATTCAGCCTTGTTTTTACATGCTAGAAAAGCTAGACAGAATGATTGTTCCAAGATTTCTCCGATATGGCTTTCCAAATGGATTCCAACTCCAGAGCTGTGTTGCGAACATGACCCATCAATGAGGGGTTTCCAAGTTTGCAGATTCTCATCTAATTCCATTGGTTTTAATACGGGAGCTAGTTCGATCAGAAAATCTGCCAATACTTGCAACTTGCACTAGTTTTTCCTTTGTACTCGATGCCATACTCACTAAGTTTGATTTCCCACTTAGCTAATCTTCCCAACTGATTTGGGTTGTGAGTAGTGTTCGTAGTGGATGATTAGTAAGAACAAAGATTGTATGAGATTGGAAGTAAAGTCTAAATTTCCTTGCCAATACGACAATTGCTAAGGCTAATTTCTTGGTATATGGATATCAGGATTATGCTCCGTCTTGAATCCCTCGATTTTCTCTGACTAAGACACTACTTAGTGCTGACACCAAGACTGTAATGTATAAGTAGAGTGGTTCACCTTCTTTGGGTTTAGCTAGAATTGGTAGTGTGGACAAGTACTTCTTCAACTTAGAGAAAGCATTCTCACATTCTTCATCCCACTTGAAGTTTTTATTCCCCTGTAAGAGTTAGTAAAAGGGAAGACATTTTTCAGATGAGCGCGAGATGAACGGGTTCAATGCGGCAATTCATCCTATGAGTCTTTGAACTTCTTATTTGTTTTTTGGCGAAGGTAATTCCTGAACTGCTTTGATCTGCTTTGGATTTTCTTTGATTCCTCTTTGCGTGACTATGTAGCTGAGAAATCCTCCTGACGCCACTCCAAAGGTGCATTTTGCTGGGTTGAGTTTCATTTGATATTCATTCAGTATCCGGAAACATCGTGCTAGGTGGTCCACATGATCCTCTACCTTTCGAGACTTGACTAGCATGTTGTCAATATAGATTCCATCGTCTGGCCAAGCCTATTGAAGAACATCTTGTTGACAAATCGCTGGTATGTCGCACCCATGTTCTTCAACCCGAATGGTATGACTTTGTAGCAATGCGTGCCTCTTTCTGTTATAAACAAGGTCTTCTCTCTATCCTCAGAGAGCATACTTATCTGATTGTATCCCGAAAAACTATCCGTGAATTAGAGGAGCTCATTTCCTACTATAGCTTCAACGATTTGGTCGATGTTTGGTAGAGGGAAGTTATTCTTTGGGTAGGCTTTGTTCAAATTGGTGAAATCGACGCATCCTTGCCATTCATTGTTCTTCTTCAGGACAACAACCGGGTTGGCTAGCCACTCGGAATACTGAACTTTGATGATAGGTCTAGTGTTATTGAGTTTTTTGACTTCATCTATTACTATCTTTGTACGCTCCGGACCTAACTTCCATCTTTTCCAGCTTGATTGGCCTATACGTTGCATCAATATTTAGCTTTTGTGTTGCTACCCTCAGATCGATTTCAGACATATCTTTTTTGGACCATGCAAAGTTTTTGATGTTTTCTTCTGAAAGCCAAATCAACTTTTTTGGGTATTTCAATGCAAGTTTACGCCAATACTAACACATTTTTCCGCGTCCATCAAGTAATTGTTTACCAACTGTATTGTTGATTGATCTGGCTTTTCTGGTGCATGAGGCTCTGAGATGGCTTTGCCACTGATGGAAGCTATTATCATGCAAGATTTATTGCGCCATTTCAATTCAGCGATAAAACATGTGTGTGACATCTTCTGATCACCACGGAGCGTGTAGACTCCAATATCGGTTTGGATTTTTACACATTGATGATAGCTCAAAGGGATGGAGTTCCGAGAATGATTTTGTAAATCGGAGGTTTGTCAAGTACCAAGGGCTTAATCCATCTCGTGATTCCTGCTATGCAAATTGGCAATTTTACCATTCTAATGGCGTAGATTGAGCTTCCATCAAAAGCTGGCAAGGTTCTGGTTATCAGTTTGAGTTTGACGTCCCATAGCCCCATCTTGTTGAGTGTTTCTTTGAATATCTGATCCACCAAAATTCCTGTATCAACAAGTATTCGAGATACATCGCAATCATCAACTTGGAGTTTAACAACAAGGGGGTCGTTATGAGGGAAGCTTATTCCTTCCAGGTTTTCTATGCTGAAAACTATTTCTGCATCAACCGACTTCAAATATATTCCTAGAGATGAGCCTTTAGACTTAACTGCGGAAACAACTTTCCACTCATACTTTTTTACTGACTGTATAGTGTCATTGCACGATTGTAAACCTCCCATAATAACGTTCACATCTGTTCTTGCTGGTCCTAACTCGGGGATTTTAATTTTGTTTCTTACTCACTTTGTTTTGTCAGGTGCGTTGTCGTCGTAATTCGGCTTTTTCTATTTTTGCATTCGGAATAGCCATGTTTCTTCTTCAGAAATGTTTACTTCTCCTTTGTTGAATTTTTCAGCTAGGAGTTCTTGTAGCTGTTTGCATTTCAATGTCGGATGTCCAACTCGGTTGTGGAAGGCAAAATACGGACTCTTATTATAAGTATTGTTCCATGTCTTGTCACATTGTTTCTTAGCTTGACTTTCTGACTCCCCGACTTGGAAGGCTGCAGACATGTATCCTTTTCCTTTGTTGTAATGTTGTCTCGGTTCCTTATATTTTTATTTTGGTCCTCTAGCTTCAGGAATTTTTGACCCCTTATTTGCTCTGGTCAAAATTTTTTGTTATACAAGATACTAGACATGCCTGGTTACTCTGCATAAAGCATTCGAGACTGTTGTTGGGCGATTCAAAAAGAGATCTCTTTTCAATGCCTCATTGCTAACCATTCTGGTTCTCAAGGCCTCGATTTTCATGTCATCACTTACTTTAGCCTTCGTCATTATCTTTCTGGATCGCCCAAGGTATGATTTCAATGACTCGGCTAAATGTTGCTGCCGAGGTGTCTAGGTTAACAAATATTGCGATACTATTTCATGAATAACTTGGCTAAATGCTTGAAGCTTTTAATTGACCCTGTTGGGAGTTTGGTAAACCAGACTAGTGCGTCTCCGGTCAAGTCCTTGGCGAAAAGTTTACAATATGCTGCATCCTCCTACTCTGGATGGTAGTTTGTTCTTCCTATCACAACATTGAAAGCACTTAAGAATTCTAGCGGGTCCATTGTTCCATTGTATGAAGGGCAACGTAGTCTCGGTCCATGATTCATTGAGATCCTTCTTAATCTTTGCAAGAATGGTGAGTTCCGAGCCTGGGCTAGAATTCGCCCGATATCTTATGCCAAACGCGTTGCTTGATGGAACTGCGATCGCATCTTTTCCATCATCCCTAAGATGGTTGTTGTATCTAACATTACTGGAACGGGTTGCGGCATGGGGACATGTGGTGTAGGGATGTGACCATGTCTAATTGCGGTAGTCAGCTGTAAATTTGGTATTTCGCCGAATAGATTCTTTTGCACGCTGGCGAGTACTTCTAAAGGAGTTATGTTTTCTTGTGCTGCTTAGTGTCCGTTCCCATTCATCCCAGCTCTCGCTTTGATTCGATCAAAACACTTGTTGTTTCTCTGTTCTGCTGCCTCTAGCTGTGCTAGCAGATTCTGCGGCATTGCCGCGAATGATGGTGGATTAGCTGGTGGTCCTAGAAGTTTTGGAACTTCCTGAAGTTCCTTTCGGTTCTTCCTGAAGTTCCTCTCGGTTCTCCATTGTCTATGCTTTATTTAGACTTGATTCTCGAGTTTGATCAAGTTGCTTTGGAGGCGAGTCACTGACACGTCTTGTCACTGAGCTAACTGTGCTGTCGTTTCTGATCGTTGCTGTGATGGATGTTCTCCTTACTTCCTTATGTGTAAGAAATCCTTTCATGTCTTCCCCTGAGACGGCGCCAACTATTCGAGCAGGATTTAGCATAAATGTTCTAAATCCAACTCGGGGTGTTAAGATGGAAGATAGGTTAGGACTCTGTTCTTGAAGGACAAATGAGAGTTAAGATAGTTGACTTGCTCTGTATTGCTTGTGTGTGAATTATGAAAGACTTGGTCTCTTTGTGGAGACCTCCCGCTCCATTTATAAAGCATAGAGGCGGTTACAACCAAATCCAAAAGTAGAATTGTTATATTTCTGTTGAGATTCAAGCTTATCTAAGAGATTCTACCTAAATGTTTAGAAATATCCCAAATCGGAATAGGAATATTTCAAGTTCATCTCATTCTGAGATACAACGCATTATCAAGAAGGACTTCTCACGAGTTACTGCTAATTAAAACAAGATAATTCCTTTGCTGATTTTCCAAGTTCATGACATACTCTTGATTGTTGTTCGTAAAACGAAGTGGGATCTCAGATCCACCTCCAACAATCTTCTCTTTTTTTTATTTAAATATTTTGTAAAACAAAGTTAAGAGTATTTTTGTATATATTGTAGAATTTGCTGAATATAAATGATATACTGTAGCATGATTAGTTTGTGAATTATAATTTAAAAAATGGTTATTCTGTAAATCAGCCTTTTATTTTGCTCGCCCGACCCATCCAACATATTTTATTATTATTTGTCTTTGCGAAAAGGAAAAACTGTTTAGCCGGACTGTCTATTTGGAAAGTGAAATTTTTTATTTGTGGTAGTCATGAACACTTTTATACAATGTTTCTTTTCAAACATTTAACTGTTTGATTCAATAAAAAAAGGTATGTAGTTAATGTTACTAATAAGTACTACTCCTTCTGCTTTTTATTAGTTGATGTTTTGAAGGTTTCACACATATTAAAAAAAATTTGAAATGTCTTATTTAATCCTATTTACTTTTAAAATATATAAATAAAAACATTAATTATTAATAAAACTATAAAATTAAAGAAGGATAAAGTAGGAAAATTTAAGGAAAATTTGTATTGAAAATTGAAAACATCAACCTTTTAAAAACTAACAAAATTTCAATTGGTTTTTAGCCTAAAGACATGTAGTAAGTCCACTAAAGGCAGGTGCACTTACACATCACAGGATCAAGTCTCATCGCCTATATTATGTAAGAACTTGGCTAATGGTCGGGCCAATTGTGGTCTAATGTTGACCCAAAAAAAATAAAACTTTGAAAACATCAACTAATTAGAAACAGAAGGAGTAGTATACTAGTATTTTGTAATAACTTTTGTTGGTGCTAGTTGTATACGAAACATATAAGTTTAAAATAACAGAAGCAGTTCACGACATTGCTGGCGGATTGATCAGCATTAATTGAAATCTCATGCATCAATCGCAATCCAATCTTTTTACATGGATCAACTTTTCAACCTCTAAATTTTTTCTAAGCTAGAGAGGCCTAATACTTCTCAAAAATAAAACTCATATATATCTATGATTTTTTGATAAAGGCTTTTCGTATTAAAATAGAAGTTACAGAGAGGATATATACATAAGCAGTGCAAACACAATAACCTGCAGTAAAAAATAAAGGGAAATGAAAAAATAGAAAGCCCGGCCCGTACTCAATTGGACCAAGTCTTAATTCAGAGGTACATGAAAGCCCAAGACACCCAAAAAATGGAAACCCTAGTGAATGATCATCGTCGCACCATTTCATGCAGTCACCACTCTCTATCCACCAGACCCGTCTGAAATAGCCTCCTAGAAACCCAGCTTTAGCCGTGGAGCCCTCGAGAACTGTAGAGAGGCTATGGATTAGTGATATCAGTGAGAAGGAGAGGCGGGGAGAGGGAAACATAGCTTATTCTGAAGATCTCTTTTTAGCTAGTAGCCTCCTTAAACTAGACGTACTAAAGATTAACTGAGAAAACTACTACCATCGTGGATCCTTTCAAATTATGTCGCTGCCCTTAAAGCGACGGCCTGCTCATCGATACAAAACTGAACCCAAATCCATCTCCTAATAAATCGATGTTACAAGTTACATTACATGTGGACATCGTTTTTTTTGGCATGTGCACATCGTTTAAACCTTATAATAGCATTACATCTTATATATTAAAGCAGAAGATATATTCATTTTGAGCGTGTTATAAACTATAGAATTAAATTAATATATAGTTTGTAACAACCCTTAAAAATAGACCTAAGATGGTTTTCGTTATAAACTTTTAGAAAAAAATTCAAAGCTAACAAAAATTTAATAGAAAAAATCAGAAAAAACTAAAATTAATGAAAGTTTATCGGATACAAATTTGGTTTTTGATTTGGTTTCGGTTCAGATTTGGATTCAGTTTTTCGGTTTCGGATTTGATTCCTTAATTCGATATTTTGGTTCTTTTTATTTAAGATTTATTCGGGTATTTTTATTTTTCGGATATGGTTCGGTTCGGTATAAATCTAGTTTGGGTAATTTTTATATAAAAATTCAAACTAAAGAAAAATTAATAGAAAAACTCTAAAAAGTTAAAATTTAATTTTTGATTTGATTCTGGTTTGGGTTCGGATTTGGTGTTTTGGGTACATATATTATGACTCATTTGAATATTTTATTGAGATCGGTTTCTCTAATTCTCGATTTCGATTTAGGTTCAGGCCTCTAAGACAACATTTCGAAATCAATATTTCAAAATATTAACACTGGTCTAATAATCTAAATGAACATAAATTATTTAAATGATCAAAACAATCAAATCTCTTGTTATAACGCAGGTATAATCCTAGTATTGTTCTAAAGCGTAACTGTAATATATGTAATCGAATTAACCTAATTCAACCAAATAAATTAGTGAAAATATTCGTGAAAATATAACTTAGCGAATCTACTTTTAAAAAATGTGCATGACCGTATAAATAACATCAATGATTTCGTTGACTTAACAATATTTTGTTAGGTTTTAACAAACTTAGCATAACTTAAATGTTTATGTAAATTATTAAAAAAGAGAGTATATTATATTTTGAAATACGGATTTGTTTGTTTAAATAGGTAGTTGATCTGGTTAAGTTGAGATGTGACGTATACAATATGACAACAATTGGTTCATGAAAAATCCAAAAAAAATTGCAAATAGATGCTTTTGTACAATTAGTTGATTTTATTCTAATAAAAAATGAAATTTCGCATAAATAAAACCAAAAAAATAAACAAACTAGATTGTGTTAGTGGTGTGCTGTCTGAATAAACAAATGTCTAAAACCATTTTGTATCACCCACTCTATTAAAATTTTTGTTTATCCTCAGATATTCATAACAAAAAATTTCAAATTCAAACTCAATTACATAAAGTTATATAATTATCTATAGTTTAATTTTATTAAACACATTTCCTATTCAACCTCTTTTTTCCCAACTTTATTTTATTAATGAAATCAAGAATTAATATCTTTGGTTAGAGTTGTGCGAAAGAAATCAGGATAGAAATCGTAAATTGACCATGAATGAGATGACTGTGATACAATTATAGAAGCCAAAAGATCAGCACAGCAATTTTGGGATCGTGATACACACCGTATTTATGTCATCGAACAATATCTTCTGCTGGTTCACTGTTGTAACATAGTGATGAAGTCTGTAATTAGTAGCTTTTGTCAATGCGTTGTGAAGCATCATAATGTTACATTCAAATATCACTCGTTTATATCCTAATCCCCACATAACCTGCAAAACCCAAAATAATGTTGAAAACTCAGTTTCTTCCACTGTATAGCGTCTTTGAAAGCAACCCATCCCATAGTGTAAAACTTTGCCACTGTTATCCCGTACAATCCATCCAAGGCCAGAGCCTGCTCTATCGTCCTGATGAGAAGTGCAAAATTACATTTAACATAACTTTGTGGTGGTTTTCTCCAAGAGTTGTCTCTTGTGGAACCTGAGGTATTAGTAATTAGATGGAGGAAAGAATGTGTTCAGGAATTTAGTCATTATTGTACATAAGAAACTACCCATTCAATTGTTAGCAGATATGAAATATCCTTCCTCGAATAAGTAAGAGTGTAATATGATTTTCATATTCTCCAAAGAACGCAAATACCAAGATATTGAGAATATTTGGTAGCACTGTGTTAGTAAAGATGTCTATAATGAATTGTAGTTTCTCCACTACAGGTATTGATGGGTCAGCCAAAATATGTGTTGGTAGGCCTGTAGTTCGCCACATAGTAAGAGAATAAAGGCAGGTGAAGAGTATATGATCAGTTGTTTCAAAAGTTGAACAACAACGTAGGCATGTATCAGCAACTAGAATATTACGGCGTTGTAGATTATCAGAGACAACTAGAGCTTTTGATCCTATTTTCCAAATAATATGTCATAATTTAGGCGGGATGTGCAGTTTCCATAAACTAGTTGTAAGCCATAAATGAAGTCGAGGTGGCGGGTTAGAAGCAGACATGGATGCAGTAGCATTGACAAAAAGAATTTTTCATATCAAATGATGATCTCTCTGGTCAATCATAGCCTCTATCAGATCAACATTCCATGTACAAATGGTATTATCCATTAACACACTGATCAACATATTCCATGGGGAAGGCGGTAGGAGTAGCGGTGGCCGGGGAGGAACTATTGATAACCAACAATAAATACCTATATTTATATCTTTACTATTACCTATACCAACATAGCAACCCATTTGAAGAAGAGTGGCACCAAATTGAAGGGATCTCTAGCCAAATGAGGCATGATGCCCCACTGATGTCAATAGGATATCTCCATGAGGTAAATAACCTGATTGTAAAACCTGATATATAAGGCTACTTGGTCTATTGTATATTTTCCAAACATGATTGGCAAAAAGAGCTTGGTTAAAATTACCAAAATCCTGGAAGCCAACAAACAACATCGCACTTCGAAGCTGTTAATTCCTTCTAGGTAACTCATGGGATACTTTTACGCGATGAACCCGAGCCCCACTAGTACTAACTAATTAACTGGGTCAATTTTGTTGTGACAAACACCGATAATCAGAAGTAGTTCATGGTGAACATTGGGAAAGCATAAGCCACAACTTTTATAAGCGTCTCCTTGCCTGCTGTGGACATAAAGTTTTTTTGCCAACGCTATAACCTTTGTTGTACTCTTTCTACAATATACTACAATTCATCGCGCCTACTCTTTCCAAATTTTTTCGGAAGGCCAAGATACCGTTCACCACCTTGCATATTTTGAATGTTGAGAAAGTTCATAACTCGATTTTGGGTTTGAGAATACACATGGTTACCAAAGGTAATAGCTGACTTATCAAGGTTTATTAATTGACCAGAATCATCTGCATATTTTTCAAAATAGACCTCAGAATGATTCCATTCCGGATATCGGCTTTGAGGAAAAAGAGAGAGTCATCCGAAAAGAAAAGATGCGATAACATGGGTCCAGATATACCGAGTTCAACTCTTTGAATCTGGGCATCATGTTGAGCAGTATTGATCATAGAGCTCAGTACTTCCGAGCAAATAAAAAAAGATATGGAGATAAAAGATCACCTTGGCTGAGGCCTCTAGTGACGTCAAAATGGCCATATGGACTCCCGTTGACTAATAATGAAAAGAAGCCGTACGAACGCATGTCATAAGTAAAGTTACCAATCGTTGGGAAAATCCTTTCTTGACTAAGACAACCTCTAAAAAATTCCACTCCACCCGATCATAAGCTTTGATTACATCCATTTTAACAGCCATTTATTCCTTAAAGTGAGTCTGGCGAACTTGTAAAGAGTGTACAACTTTATGTGCAAGCATAACATTATCGGTAATTTGACGTCCAAGAATATAAGCAGCTTGTGTTTCTGTTATGATATTTGGTAGTAGGTTTCATCCTCCATATTAATATTTTGGTTATGACCTTCTACACAACATTGCATAGACTTATTTGCCGAAAATATTTTATCGTTTGTGGTTGGTCAACCTTGGGAATAAGGCAAACATTCGTTATATTCCATCCAATAGGCATAGTCGCAAAAGTGAAAATTTCACGAACTTCTTTTAAGATCGCATCTCCAACAACTGGCCAATAAGTTGATAAAAACTAGCTGTTAAACCATCTGGACCCGGTGCTCTTGTGGTACTTATAGAGAAGATAGCCTCACAGACTTCATCTAGAGTAACGGCAGTTAGCAAACTCACATTCATACCTACAGAAACAATGGGCCGTAAAGTCTCCAATGTTGACAAAAACCAATTATAATTGCCAGTAGTGAATAATTCCTTAGAATATCGGATTCCTTCTTGTCTATAGGTTCATTCCCATATGCTATTTCTCCGCCAAGAGGTGTTATTTGTGTATAATGATTACGGGCTATTCGATTTTGGACAGAGGCATGAAAAAATTGGGTATTAGCATTGCCCTCTTGAAGATATTTATTTTGGCTCTTCTGCTTCCAGTACACTTCCTCTTGAAGATAAGCCTCATTTACATAAGAACGTAATGTACAAATATGAGATAACGGTACTATCAGATCCCTTTGTAGATTATGTAACTTGATAGTTAATTCCCGAATACGTACACCTGAATTCAATTATTAGCACGACGCCGTGATGAAATTGTCTGTTGGCATGACCAAATCAGGTCTGTACTGAAACCTCTGGACTTCGTAACAAAATACCATCTATCGCGTGTGACCAAGCATGATGTACCAGATTGTCTAATTCCTCATGATTGCTATAAGTACATCGTATCAAAACAATTTAGCCCCTTGATATGTGCTTTTATCTATTTGTAGTATAGTCGTCCAGTGATTAGATTCCACTAATGGGAGATATTCAACCATTGAAGCTGGATATTTTTCTTTCCACTCGAAATTAGTAAAGACACTATCCAACATACATTCCACTAAATGTACACCTCTACGTCCAACTCATGACAAGTTGTTACCAACGTAGTCCATAATTTTGAAGATCACATGTTGTTACCAAATTGTGAAAGTTTTGAAATGTCCAAGGTTCACGAGGCTTTCCACCCTTCTCCTTATCAGTTTTCAAAATCTCATTGAAATCACCACAAAGAAGCCATGGTCCTTTACAAGTCGGGTGTATATGCATCAAAGTTTCATATAATATATAGTGTGGTTTGTGGATTGGATTACTGTAAAAAAGGAAGAATAGTAGAACTCTTTATTTTTATTTATCTTATAATCAAAATAAAGCTATGCCTCCACCAGATCCACTAGGTGATACACACCGTATATTATCATATCCTAAAAGGACAACCAAATCCCTTACATCATCATTCTTGTTCTTGGTTTCCACTAAAAAGAGTATGTCTAGATCATAAGTAAATTAAGATCGTTTAGACGTTGAATTGTCAGGGACCTTTTAGTATCTCGACAGTTCCAAAACATGACTTTAATGGCCATACATTTAGCATATCCATAGGGTATGAACGTATCCTTAGGTGTTGCCACCGATGTCTTCGCCTTACCCATGATCTGTCTCATTGTCCTATGGGTTGGTTTGAGAAAAAAAGCCATGGTAATGCTATTGGTACAGTGGAGGTACATCATATATCGGGACGATCTTATTTGGTTCCTCTTACTTCTAATCAGCCTTCTGTTTTGAATTCTCCAATTTCCATGGACTCCTTCCTTTTACTTAAGATTCTTCGAAAGCTAAAAGATTTCTTTACTCATACATCTGATTTCTTCTTTGTAGTAATGCTACATTCAAAGATTGTATATTGGAGCTCCATAAACTTTGCTGGCCGCTGATGCTATACCATCGACTTCCACCACACCGCCTTTGAGAAAGGATGATTCTATTTTGAAAGAGGTACTTGTTTCCTCCTCTACGGTTTCTTTACCACTAACTCTTCCTTTGCCAAACCTCTCATCACAACCTCTTGGACCAAAACAAGTATCAAAAGATTTTCATCAAGGAGTGGCGTCTTCTTCATCCCACGACCAAAAACCTCGCTCCAAAAAAACGAAAAAGTTACCGTGATCCTCATTGTACGAGATCTAGTTCTCAAGATTTTGATGCCAACTTGGATCTTCCTTCCCCCTCCTCCGTTGATAAGGAGGAAGGTCTTGGTAAACATAAAGCTCCTGATAGCGAAGGGTTGCGAACAAAATTCTTGTGTACTGACACAAGTTTGGTGGTTCTCCAGAAACCACTCAGTTATCCATGAGTATATCGAGTTGGAATAGTCAAGGAGTGATGAGCACCTTGGCAATTCTACGCTTTAAGGAAATAAGACAATCTCTATTTCCGAACATTATGTTTCTCATGGAAACCAAAAATACTAATGTACTGATGGTAGCCTTACAACAATGGTTAGGTTATAGTAATAGTTATTTTGTTGAGCCTTTAGGGTTGGCTGGTGGTATGTGTTATTTTAGAAATATTACCTTAATTTGCTGGTTTTATATACTGATAATCGTATCATAGATACATGTTTATACTTTGGTATTCATAAGTGCTATATAACTTTTTTGTATGGAGAACCCGTGAGGAATTTACGACAACCTGTGTGGGATCGTCTGTGTATCATTCAAGCTCATCGTATCCAACCATGGTTTTTGACAGGTGATTTTAATGAAATTTGTAATAATAAAGAAAAACTTGGTGGCCCTTCTTGACCAGATTCTTCTTTCCTTCCATTTTAACACATGATCAGGGATTGCAGGATCCGTAAGATAACATGTTTCGGAAACTACTTCTCGTGGGCAGGGAGGTGTGATCAAGTACGGGTACAATGTTGCTTGAATCGCAGTTTTAGTAATGATGAATGACTTAAATTGTTCCCCGAGTTATATTCTACGTTTGTGGAGAAGCTTGGGTCTGATCATTGACCTCTTCTGACCACTATTGTTGTGGAAACCATTGATTTCAAAGGCAGATTCTTTTTTGATAGGACATGGATTCACTGGGCAATTTTTGAGCATGTGTTTCGTAAAGGTTGGTGTCTACTTTCTATGCACACTAGGGAGTTTTCTTTGTTTGATTGATTGCGTTGTCGTAAAGAAATCTTACTGTGGAAAAAAGAATCACATCTTAATTATGCTCAGAATACTAAGTCCTTACATGAAAAATTAGACCAAGCCTTGTCATCTACATTCCCTAACTTTCAGCAAATCTCCAATCTATGATGGGAATTGACAAAGAACTACTGAGATGAAATTTTTTTCTGGAAGCAGAAAAGCAGAGAACACTGGCTTCTGGAAGGTGATTGTAACACTCATTTCTTCCATAACTCTGTTACATATCAGAGACTTAAGAATCATATCCCGATTCTTCTGGATCACTTTGTAAATAGTCATTTTGAAGAAGTTTCTAAAGGTACAATTGCTATAAATTATTTTTGAACCTTATTTCAAACCTCTAATCATGCTTCCATTGCTACTTGTCTATCTGGTATCTCGACAAGAGTTACCTCTGAAATGAATAATTCTCTTATGGTCGGTAACTGACGAAAAATTGAAAGCGACAGTTTTTAGTGTTTGAGGTGAAAGTGCTCCGAGTGCTGATGGAATGATAGGTAAATTCTTTCAGATTTATTGGCATGTAGTGGGGAATGAGGTCTGTAAATCAGTCTAAAATGCATTTCTTCAAGGATCCTTTCCACTCGAATGGAACTATATCCAAATTGCTTTGATCCCTAAAAAGAGTAATGCAGTAGCAATGACAGCTTTACGGCCTATTAGTTTATGTTCAGTGCTCTATAAAGTGGTGCCTAAAGTTATTGCTTCCCAGTTGAAAGCAATCTTACCATATCTGATTTCAGCAATTTAAGGTGCTTTTGTTTCTGAGGCGTCTTGCTTCTGATAACATACTTTTGGCTCACAAATTTTCCATGCTTTGAAGACTCATGCGCCCAATATTTCTTCTTTTATGGTCCTCAAAACAGATATGTCCAAAGACTATGATAAGATCAAATGGA
The DNA here is from genome assembly GCA_900406435.1 of Lepidium aucheri. NCBI lineage: Eukaryota > Viridiplantae > Streptophyta > Magnoliopsida > Brassicales > Brassicaceae > Lepidium > Lepidium aucheri. The sequence continues at coordinate 30,915 of OVBA01001995.1, forward strand.
CCTTTCTTCGAGAACTTCTTTTACGTTTAGGCTTTGATCTTACTGGGTTAGTCTGATAATGTTTTGCATACAATCTGTTTCCTACACTGTACTTCTTAATGTTAACTCCCATGGGCATATTCTTCGCGAAAGAGGACTCCACCAAGGAGACCTTTATCCTGTTATTTGTTTATTCTTTGTGCAGAGGGTTTGGTGAATATTATGGCAGGGGCAGAGCAGGCAAACCATGTCTCGCCTATTCGATTTCACTCTTTAGGGTNATGTCTCGCCTATTCGATTTCACTCTTTAGGATCTGGTATTTAACAACTTCTCTTTGTTGACGATTGTCTTTTTGTCTGTCGTGCTAATGTTCAGGAAAGTGCAGCTCTTAATCAGTGCGTCACGATTTGTACAGAGGCCTCTGGAAAAAGGATTAACTTATCTAAATCCTCCATCACATTTGGCTCATCAATTTCTGAATCTAGTATACATGAAATTAAAGATCTTTTTGGGATCTCTTCAGAAAACGGTGTTGGTAAATATATGGGCCTCCCGCACTGTTTTCAAGGATCCATGAAGAAGGTGTTAAGTTTTATATCTGATTGATATACTCATGCACTTCTTCTTGGTTTTATAAGCAAACTTCTCTGGGTGGGAAAGAAGTACTCATTCTCTGTGCATCAAGTGTTATCAGCGATTGGTAAGTCATTCAAGCTTGTACATATATTGATTGTAACCAGTATCCTCAAAAAGGGTAGTGATGTTTTCTTTAGGAGAGGGAGGTCACAGTCATGTCCATTCTGCAGAGACAGCCTTAAAAGAGTAGACTCGGGGGATCTCTGGATATTTGTGGAGAAAACCGATACAATGAACCTCACTGCAATCACAAGAGAGAACCAGAAAAGGTTGTTTGTGTACATAGAGAAGTTACCACTGGTGGTTCCAGATCAAGCGTATGCATCTTCTCCTTACGATTGCCATGTGAGGTGAAGAAGAAGAAGAAGAGGAAAAAAGGCTAAACTCCGGCTCGGGTAATCTTTTATATGTAAGTTTGCTTAGTCTTTAAAACTTTGGGAGGGAGGGGGGGAAGACTCTTTTGTATATGTATTAGAGTTAGGTAGTAGTATAGTAGTAAGTGTGTCTCTTTGTTTACCATTTTCTTGGGAAGCTTTTACAACTTACTCATGGCTTTTTGTGCATCTGGCTGTGGCTTCCCATCAATCTCCTAAGCTTATGTATATTCAGCATTTATCATTTAACAACTCAACCAACAAGTGGTATAGGTTTTTTATGTATATTAACATCAGACAGGAAAATCTTGAAGAATTGATAGTTTTATACAACCGTAGATTACTCTATACAAGTCATTTGGGTGTACTTTAGCCTTTAGCATACAATTGGCCGGTCCATTGGTTCAGCGAGGAATCCGTTGACATTTGTGAAGCAGATACAGAGCAAAGCAGATACAGATTCAGCCTTTACGATGAAAACGTCAGAAAACCACAAATATCTAAGATGAATCAATATTTGCTTTCTTCTCATTAAATCTTTTAAATGGGAAATGAGATTTGTTTGACCATTCAACTACACAGAGATGTCTTGCTTTGTATATATCCGATCTTATTTTCAGTTTTCTTCTTCACATTTACATATTGATTAGAACATAGGAAATACAGAGTCAATTCGGTTTTAAACAGGAGACGGGATTCGGAGTTTCTTGGCAATTCCTGCAAAGTATTTCCCATGATAATTTGCCTGTTGAATCTCAAGCTCAGTTGGCTCGCGTGACCCATCAGCTGCATAAGTCCCAGATCCATACGGCGAACCACCTTTCACCTCTCCCATCTCGTACATGGCTTTACCAAATGTATATCCTAATGGTACAAATATCATCCCATGATGAGCCAGTTTTGTCACTGCTGTCAATCTGCACTTTGGGAAAATCAATCACTTTCCTTTTTACTCTCTAATAGTAATAGCTCTCTAACATTGCTATTTGTTTCGACTTTATTCTTACGCATTAAGTTCTTGGCCTCCACCGTGGAAACCTGTACTCCAAAAGATTCCCGCGGGTTTCCCGGCGAGAGCCTGTGAAGTCCAGAGTTCACTTGTATTGTCGAAAAAGGTCATGACTTGTGATGCCATCACTCCAAATCTTGAAGGAAAACCGAACATAAAACCGTCGGCTTCCGCAAGTTGGTCCGGTCGAATCTCCGCTACATCATCCGCTCTTGGAGCTGCCTTTACTTTCTCTAGTATTTTCTCTGGTAACGTCTCTGGCACTTGCCAGAGTGTTGCTTCCACGCCTGGAACTGTGTTTGCTCCTCGGAGAACCTCTCGTGCCATTGTCTCGACGTGGCCGTGCAACGAATAGTACCTATACGAAAATCATAAACCGGAATTTAATTTTAGTCAAAACCAAAGCGGTATGAGGACACATACAGAATCGAGTTCTATCTGAGCCAGTTGAATAATATCTTTTAGCCGGAAATTGATCGCCGGATAAATTAACCTGGCACGGATAACACTCACACAATATATATCTTGGTGATAGCCATAGCTTAGAACTTGAAGCTAGGGACCAAACACGAATTCCTGTCCCTGGAAATAAGAGTACGACGCTGTTAAGGCTTCTGAGATCCAGTGCTTTCCACGATCGAAATTTATAAATCAACGCTACGACCAATATTTGATTTTTGCCACCGTTGCAAGCTTTGACTAGAAATTTCTGAAAGGAAATTTTATAGAAACTGACATTGTTCGATTTCTAAATTGAAATTGGCCCCGGTATTAAAAAGTAGCACTCTTTCCAAAAGCATAACAAACCTTTGTGAAAAATTCGAGGGAAGGAGAAAGAAGAACAGTTTGAGGTCGGGAGTTAGCTTCGTTGATGCTCAAGGGACGTACATATGCCTTCAGGTTTGGTGAAGATGATCTTTTTAGGAAATATAGCTGACCTAGGCATGATTTAGACCAACCATTCTTATTCTAGCGCATGGGCTCACCATCTTTTTATTTTGGGCCTGGTTTCTTCATCAAGCCCAATTAAATGATACATTATTTTTACTTGGATAACTAGGTTAACAATGAAACAATAATATCTATTAATTAAAAAAATAGAGTAATTGGAGGAATAACGCATATTTGAGTAGTCCAGGGCATATCGGGATTTCTGTCATGTCCCGTCCCGATTCTATTTCTTAATTCTTGCACTTTTTGGAAATGGGAAATTATAATTTCCCGTTCGAATCCAAAAATAATATTCAAACAGATAAAATAAAGGGTCGAGAATGGGTTAGAGAATTCTCTAAATTCTAATTGGGTATTTGTTTATGTTAATAAATGCTAAAATAGATTAGATTCAAATATTGGATATGTTTCAAATAGTTAAAATTAAGCATATAACAGTATTTGACTTAAATTTTTTATAACCTTACAATGAATACAAATAATTCAATATGAATATACAAGTAGTTTTGGTAAAAAATGGTAATGTTTGGTCATTTAATTACAAATTCTAACACTGTAATTTTATATTTTTCTGTATTGAATATCAAAATATTATTTATACATTGTAATTTTTGTTATATTGATTATATAATTTATAATAATACTCTTAGTTTTTTGATTACTCGTATTTTGCAAAGTATTTTCCTTACATATATCATAATTTCCCGATTTAGTAAAACTTTGAGAATAGTTCAGGAAGTAAATTTTGAGTCCCAAAATTCCCGTACCATTCCCGATTTCCAAAATTCCCGTCCCATTTTATAACGGAAATTGTTTGGGAAGTAAATCTAATTTCCCGAACTAACCGTTCCCGACTCGTTCCCATAATTTATCGTTCTGTTTCCGTTATGTCCAGACATATATTTGAGCATTATTCATCCGAATGGAGTTTGATATTTTGTAAATCTTTCGGACTATGAAACTATGTTCTAACCCATTATGGTGCACGAGATAATATTTTAAAATGATTTTTTAATTAAAATTATAAAATAGTTATTGTAATTATCGAAATCCAATAATATATCAAATGAATTATAATTATTAAATATATTTTAATATTAAATAATTTATATCTAGTATCAAATAAAATGTAATATCAAATGAAATCATATTTATTATGAAATGAATTATTATTAAATAACATGATATGTCAAATGATCTATGATAAATATATATAAGTGACCTGTGTTTTTATAATTGAATATCAATGTAACTATACAAATATTTAAATGTTTATATGGTAATTACTTTATATTCCTATTACTATTATCTTATTTTTGATAAATTTTGGTTTTATAAAAATATTTGGATTTATATTTGCTCACAGAAATATATATATACACTTAATCTTATAATTTTTTTTTGCAAAATATCAATTTATTTTCCTCGTTTTCATCTACAATTTTATAATTGTATTACTATTTTTATATAAGTATAATAATTACATAATTTGTTTATATATAATACTATTATTATTTTATTTTTACATAATTAATTATTTAATCTCATAAATATTTAATTTGTGATATGTGTTTGTTGACAAAAATAATATATGGTTATTTAAGACTTATATATATGCTCGTAATGTAAATATATATCTAATAAATCAATGTTAAAAATGTTATATGTATATACTGAGAAAACTAATAGATTAAAATATATATTTTTCGACACAATTACGTTTAGAGAATTTTTCTGTTTACAACGATTTCAATTAATATTTTCTCTCTTATCGACGATTAAATAGATCTCGATCTTTGCTCTTTAGCTATCACTGTTTCTCGCCGGTAATCGGAAGAGGGACCCATGTTCCTCATTTCTCTTTTCTCTGCCTCTTTTCCTCTACTCCCTCCATCTTCTCTTGTGGCTTTGGGCTCTAATCTTTAGTTTTGGTAGGTGGCTGATTTTAGGACTTCGAGATACATATCTAGTGATTTGACAGCGGAGATTTATGGTCAAGCTTGTAGATCCGACCGTTCTGAGGACAAAGTTGGATGAAGTCTGTAGATCTACATTCTCCCTCTCCGATGAACCTCTCCAAGGGTTTTTGATTTCGATAGATATGCCTCGTGGTAAGCAAAGGGGAGAATGAAGTAGGCAAAGCCGGGATCGATGAGTAAGGTCATCGCATTCGCGCACGGGTAGTGGTTCGTGAAAGAGATCTTTGGTGGCGCGACCACCTGAGTAAGCCCATCACATTCAAGGACGGGTGGTGGGTCTCAAAAGGGTTATGTCTGGTGGTTTAGCTTCTCTCTCCACCAATCTACGGCTCTGCTACAGCTGGCGGCTGTTTTAAGTCTTTTGCTTCTCCTTAGGCGATTCCGAAGAAACAAGTCTCTGGAGTCATCTCTCTCCTCTAATCTAGTTTTTTCCTATATCTTCGCCGTCAGATTTTTTCATGGTGTAGGAGGCAGCTAGTCGCTATTCCCCTCCCGATGGCCTTTTAGGATTTCTTGGTGAGCTGCTTGACCACTAATTTGAGCCAAGTTTATATCTTTTAGGTCTATTAGATGAGTTTGGGTTTTATTTTTTTCATCTATTTTTATTCATTTTAGCAAGCTACAATATATGCACTTCTTGTATTCTCTCTCTATAATCCTCTTTATTTAATACGAAAACCCTTTAACAAAAAGAAAAGAAATATGTATTTTTCTTATGTAATATAAAATATTTTATTATATATATGGTCATTTATAGTTTATCGTATTATTATTTTTATTTATAATGACACATATATTTATATGTAATATAAAAAAAAATTCTATGTACATAATGTATTATATATTGAGCAATATATATCTCTCTTTTCGAATGGCACGTATAACTGCTTGAAGTGCGTGTAGACGATTTTGTTTTGTTTCTCGTTCTCCATTTTCTGGCTTCTCCTGGCGATCCTGGTTTGACTTTTTTGGCGAACTAGGATTGGTCTCCGATTTCTTCTCTGCTATTCCTGTCCTTGTTTCTCCTATTTTCTCTTGCGGTTTTGGATTGGTTTGTTGCTAGACGTTTTTTTTGTTTCTCTTCTTTGATCTTTGTCTTTAGTGATTGTTGGGCAATTGAGAGTGTTTAGGCTTTTCTTGGACTTGCATGTTGCTTCTAGTGTTGCCTCCATGGAGGTCAACCCAGATCTCTCCTCAGGTTCAATTCTAATTTCACCTTTGTCTGCTTTGAAATTGGATTCTTCATCTGCTCCGAATTTGTTGAATAATGCTAAAGTTTGGAGTTTTGTTGCAAAATCTTCGAGTTCTGTATCCTTTTACAAATTGGATCTTAATTTTTCTGTTGGTGTTGTTGTTTCTACTACAATCCCAAAGGATGTTCTTGAGGATCCAACTCCTCTTTGGTCCTCTTTTGTTCTTGGAAATTTCATTGGTGATATACTTCACATTGGTTATATTCATGCTACTGTGAACATAATATAGCAAAACTCCAAAAAGAACCTGAAGATTGATGCTCACTTTGTTTTGTCTAATTTAGTTCTCTTTCGTATTGATGATGATTCCATTTGGGATCATGTTTTACGTCGTCAATTCTGGCATATCAGGGATTCTCCTATGGTTGTTTGTGAATGGTCTCCAGAATCATCCACTGATCCTGAACTTTCTTCTATCCCTCTTTGGATTGACTTTGGTGATGTTCCTAAGAATTTTTTCTCATACAAGGGTTTAAGCTTTTTAGCCAGCCATATTGGTGAACCTATTAAGCTTCATCTAAAGACGGAAAAATACTTTCGTTTCGATGTAGCTTGAGTTCTTATTGCTGTCAATATGCAGAACTCTTTACCCTCTTGGATTAACATCCCTGCCGACTCCTGAGGCCAAGATTCATGTATCTTACCCATGGTTACCAAGAAATATGCTGACTGTAATGAATGGGGACATTAATCTAAAGCTTGCTATCCTCAAATTCATTCCTCATGGCCTATTATTCTACAAAATCCTATGATCAGTAATTCTGCCAAGAACGTGATCAGTAATTTTGTAATCCCTTCCATTAACTCTAAAAATGATACTTGTGTTGTAT